>VZQC01013686.1:325003-382870 GCA_009823505.1 Rhizomys pruinosus | reverse complement strand
TTCTTCTTGCTTTCATAGTTTGCATTGAGAAGTCAGTTGTAATTCTGATAGGTTTCCCCTTATAGGTCACTTGTTGTTTTTCTCTTGTGGCTTTAAGGATTTTGTCTTTGTTTTGGGTGTCTAGCATTTTAACTATGATGTGGCGTGGAGAGTTTCTTCTCTGATCTTGTCTGTTTCGAGTTCTGTGTGCTTCTTGTATTTGTATTGGTTTGTCTTTTTTTAGTTTGAGGAAGTTTTCATCTATTATTCTGTTGAAGATCTGATCAATACCATTCTCTTGGGATTCTTCTCCTTCCTCTATTCCTATGATGTGGAGGTTTGATCTTTTCTTTTTTTTTTTTTTTAATTTTATTTCTTTCCGCATGTGTATGAATGTATTGTCTGCGTGCAAGTCTGTGCACCCATGATGTGCAACACTGCGGAGGTCAGAAGAGGGTGTCGGACTCCCCTCGAACTGGAGTTCTCCTGGAATTGGAGTTTCAGATGGCTTGGCCGCCATGTGGGTGCTGGGAATCGAACCCGGGTCCTCTGCAAGAGCGGTTGGCGCTCTTAACCACTAGGCCATCTCTCCAGCCCGGAGGTTTGATCTTTTCATAGTTTCCCACAGTTCCTGGTTGTTCTACTTTTGTGTATTTTTAAATTTTTCATAATCTTTCCTTGAGGTTTTTAGTTTTTCTGTGTTATCTTCCAGGTCTGATATTCTTTGTTCTGCTTCCTCCATTCTGCTTCTGAGGCTTTTTCCATTCCTTTCCTCTTGATTGGATGAGTGTTTGAGTTCCTTTTTCGTTTCCTCTTCTGATTTCTTTAGTATTTCTACTTCTTTTTGGAGCTTCTCAATCTCTTCCTGTAGCTCTTTGCTTTGCTGGTTGGTTTCCTTATCTTTTTCAGCATGGGATCTTTTCAGTGTTTCTACTTCCTTCTGGAGCTTGTCGTTCTCTCTCTCTAGGTCCTTCTTGAGTTCTTCATTCTCTTAATTCTTTGATTTGCTCTTTATAATTCTTTAAGTATGTTCACAATTGTGTTTCTGATATCTGTGTCCTGGGCCATTCCCAGGGGGATCCCACTGTAGGAAGCTTCCATAGGTTGGTAGAGCTTGGTGCAGGATTGTCCTGCCCCTTTCCTGTGTTTTCTCTTCTTCGTGTTCCTGGCATATGGGCTTCTCCTTGCCTGTATTCCAATGTGAGTCTCAAATGCCTCTTCACTGTGTTGAAGGCTTGCTTCGCTTGCCTCCTTCAGATGCCTTCGTAATCCCAGTTGGATTAACTAGATTAAGTCAATCAACAATCAGCCTTGCTGAAGCACCCAGCTCCTACTTACCTACCTGAGCTTCATCTGGTCTCAGGAGATCTCAGATCTCAAGACTCACACAACCCTACCTTTTATACCAGCTGGGAGGATAACTTCGCCCCCACAGCCACAAAAGCCAATTAAGCCAAAGACAACTGGATTAACTAGATTAAGTCAAACAACAATCAGCCTTGCTGAAGCACCCAGCTCCTTCCTACCTACCTGCACTTCAGCTGGTCTTGGGAGATCTCCAAATTTTATTTTTTGTAATCTGTGTATGACTTATGCCTGTATGTGTGTAAATGCACCATGTCATGCAGTACCTGCTGAGGACAGAAGAGGGCGTTGGATCCACTGGAACTGGAGTTAGGGATGGTTGTTAACTGCCATGTGGGTGCTGGAATTTGAATTCAGGTCTTCTGCAAGAACAACCAATCATCTTAACCACTGAGCCATCTCTCCAGCCCGTTTTGTTTTTATTTTTGACTTGGTTTATTTTTCATATTCACTTTAGGAGTCACAGTTTACATCTTTTTAAAGGTAATTTTTCTAGGAGAATAAGTGTGCTACACCTGAACATATCCCCAAATTGGATTTGGTTTAGAAAGCAAGGCAGCTGGTAAGAGGAGGGTCTTCTTATACTTGCACTGTAGATAGTAGACACCATAGAGTGAGCCATATAAATATTTTTATGAAACTGTTAAATAAGGTTTTGACTTTTTATTCATTGTTCTTTTCCTTCTACAAAAAAATTAGAGGCTATAAAGAAGGATCTATAGGAGCTTCCCTGAGAAATGTAGTCGTCTTAGGGAGCCCTATCCAAGGGAACATCTTCCTCTTGGTGACATGCAGGTGCATGTACACACACAGCAACACAGAACACACACAACTCCATGTACATCAGTGCCTAAGTTTCTTTGTTAAACTGGAGTTTTAGCTAGCTTTCTACCTTGAATGTCCCACTTTAGAAGAATTAAAATTGCCTTATTGTAATAGACTCACAAATAAAAACATCATGGGCTGGAGAGATGGCCTAGCGGTTAAGAGCACCGACTGCTCTTGCAGAGGACCCGGGTTCGACCCCCAGCACCCACATGGTGGCTAAGAACTGTCTGTAACTCCAATTCCAGGAGAACTCCAGTTCCAGGGGAATCCGAGACCCTCTTCTGACCTCCGCGGCATTGCATGACACGGGTGCTCAGACCTACATGCAGACAGTACATTCTTACACATATAAAAATTTTTAAAAAAGTAAAATTAAAAAAAAAAAAATCACGAGGTAGCCACTCAGACACTTCCCCACCTGAGTTTTCTTTTTCTTTTTTTTAGATTGTAATCTTTTTTTTTTTTTTTAGCATGGTGGCTCATGCTTTTTTTTTTTTAATTTATTTTTATTGTTTTTTTTTTTTTTTTTTTTTTTTTTTAGTACATCATTTTTCAGTTCATATTCCCTTTCCCTCCCCCCACCCCCATCCCATCCAGATCATGTTTCTGCCATAACTGTCCTGCATCTTTCAGGTTTTTTTTTTTTCTTTTTTAGCTATAAGTGATAATCCATGAGTATAAGCATCCTTCAGCAAAACCAATCTACAGACTGTTGTGCCCAAACCCCCACAGTCCCACCATTCAGTGGGGGGTGACAGGTTGTTCTTTCAATCTTTTGTGATAATGGATCTATTTTCTCTAACTTCCCTTCTGTCCTCTCCTCAGAGATTCACATGCAGGGCTTGTTGTTTCCTTTTGTCTTATGTCTTTTGTCTTTTTTTTTTTTTATCCTGCATGATAAAGAAGTACTTTTAAAATTGAAACATGCTGGGCTTGGTGGCACAGGCCTTTAAATCCCAGCACTTGGGAGGCAGAGAAGCAGGCGGATCTCTGTGAGTTTTTAAGGGCAGCCTGGTCTACAGAGCGAGCTCCAGGCCAGCTAGAACTAAAGGGAGACACTGTCTCAAAAAAGACATAAATAAATAAATAAATAAATAAATAAATAAATAAACAAATAAAAATTGAAACATTACTTTGATGAATGACTGAAGATTATAATATGTTTATATTAAAATTTGATTTACACTTATGTTATACAATTTGTGCCTTTTTTTTTTTTTTCTTTTGGTCTTTTTGAGACAGGGCCTCCCTTTAGTCCCAGCTGGACTGGAACCCACTCTGTAGACCAGGCGGGCCTTGAACTCACAGAGATCCACCTGCCTCTGCTTCCTAAGTGCTAGGATTAAAGGTGTGCGCCACGACGCCCGGCTAATTTGTGCCTTTTAAACATTTTGTAAACAAAAGGTGAAGATTTGAAGAAAAGGATTTAAAATTCCCATTATGGTTAACTATGGGATTACGTTTCTATTGATGTTGTATTAGTTTTCTGTTGCTGTGAGAAAACCCCATGGCTGTGGCAGCTGATAGATTGAGGAGTTTATTTGGTTTGCGATTCCAGGGGGGTTAGAGTCCATAAGGATGAGGAAGCCAGGGCAGCAGAGGCAGCAGAGAAAACGGAGAGATCACATCTTCTAGCAGGCACACAGGAAGCAGAGGGTGACTGGAAATCTGCAAGGTTTAAGAACTCTCACAGCCTGCTCCCAGTGACAAGCTTCCACTAGCAAGTCCACACCTCCTAAAACCTCCACAATAGTGTCACCAACTGGGGACAAAATATCCAAATACTTGGAGCCTATGGGGGACATTTGCATTCAAACCACCACAAATATACATTTACATTAATACATATTGTTACCTAATCCAAATAGAACATGGGCATTTTAGGGATTTTTTTTTTTGTTTTGATTTGTTTGTTTTATTTTTTCTTGGTTGTTTTGTTTTTTGAGACAGGGTCTCACTTTGTACGTCTGGCGGGCCTGGAATTTATTTTGTAGACCAGGCTGACCTCAAACTCAGAGAGATCCACCTGCTTCTGCGTCCCTAGTGCTAGGATCAAAAGTACGCACCCTCATACCTGGCTGAACATAGGCATTTTGGATGTTTGCATTTTCAGCATTTTAATTATGAAGCATCTTAAGCTCACAAACCATTGGAAGGCTTGTGCAGCGTACAGTCATGGTCCCATCTTCCTGCTGTAAGAACCTTCAGTTAAAGTTTTAATCCATTTGCTTTATCACATATTGATCCACCACTTTACCTGTCTGTTCATCCATTCATCCTTATTTCTGATACATGCTTCAGAATGCACTACACCTCAGTTTTATTCCTGTTTTTTAAGCCTTAGAATAGCACAACTTTAAAAGTAATTGCTGTGTTTTTGTCTGAAAGATAAGGCTTCAAAACTTCCCTTGCAGATAGTATAGGTAGTTTATTCCCCCAGTAAAAAACAGATCACACATGACTACTGTTTTAGCTTAACTAACATAAATTTTTGAAGAACTGACAATCTCCATAGATAATGTAGCCATTTTGAACAAATTAGCTAGGCATGATGGTGTATACCTGTAATCTCAGCACTTGGGAAGTACATTCAGGAGGATCAATTTGAGGTTCAGCTACATTGCTACTTTGAGATCAGCCTGGGCTCCATTTGACCTTAAAAAACAGATCTTGAATAGATGAGTTGAAATTTGGAGCCAGTAAAGGTTATTTGAAAATCATTTGTGAAACTATCATGCTACAGCACCTTGTTGATTTTTTCATTTTTTAAGTTGGGGGCTCTGAGTGTTGCCCAGGGTCATCTGGATCTCCCCCATCCCTTTGCTTCAGCCTCCCAGATTGAAGGATTATAGGTGTGCACTGTGCCCAATGCTAGCTGATTCCCAAGTGGACATCAGTGTTCTTGTCTTTAACCTGAAGTCTATATGTATAATTTAGATTGATTAAAATTAAAAGCTGTTTACAGTATGCTTGGTGAAGTCCAGTGAGTCCTGAGCACACCCATCTAATTTCCATTCTGCAGTAGGCGCCTGCATTCTCCACATCCTTACTCAAGCTGGTCACTTTTACTAGGAAAAGACTATGAATCGGCCTCCTTTTTTAATGAATAAATAAGTGAATGAGTGGACACAAAATTGGCTTAATGGAATAAACTGAAGCATGCCAATAGTAAGCAGCAGAGTTCTGTGTTGGGAAGTGCTACACCCAGATGTGAATCTATGATCCGACCTTTAATGTCCATTCAGCAAAGCAGCCTCAGACCCTCTCTTAGCCTGGTTCTCAGTTCAAAGTTCCCTATTCTCTCACCTTTGTGTGAGGAGTGAGCTATTTGAACTCACTGGAGAGATGGCCAGCAGTTAGAGCACTGGCTGCTCTTGCAGAGCACCCACATGGTGGCTAACAGCCATCTGTAACTCTAGTTCCACCCTCTTCTGACCCCTGTCACCACATCACAGGTGCACCTGCCTACATGCAGGCAATATACACATGCACATAAAAAAAGTAAAAATAATAAAAAATATTTTTTAAAATAGCTAGTTCTTCTCTCCATAGAAGAGGTCATTTTGGCAGAGCTAGGTGGTCAGGGAGTAAATTCCCTAATGGGTGATGGCACTGGGGATCTGCAGCTCTTTGCTGAAGGTCAACTACAAGGCTTTGTTAAAGACCATCACAGAAACGGGAGGGGACCAGAAATACAGTGCAGACTTTACTATCTTTGAATAACTCCTATTTCTGGTCCCAGTACCATTTATATACTTTATATAAGAGAGGATATAACTAGAAAATGGTTTCTTTGAAAAATTGGTAAATATTTTGGCTCTGGTTACTTAAAATTTCCCCGTTTATTTATTTGGAAATGATAGCCTTTGTGCCAGGTGTGAAACCTGAAGTAAAAGCAGCTTAAAGTGACTTGATTGGACCTTATTCTTTAGAGTTAGAAGTAAGATTTCTCTTTCTCTCTCCCCCCTCTAATTAAGGACCTGGGAAGAATGAATAGAAAGAAGCCTAAGGTAAGCGTTCTGTTAAGCCATGTTACAGCCTTCTGACATTTTCAATATCTAGTCATATTGGAGACTGTTGACAATTTGGGGCAATACCTTATGCCTTAATATTTTCTATTCTGATTTATATCTTTTTAAAAATTTTCCTTCAGCCTCCAGCACCTGAAGATCTTGCAATAATTTGTTTCACAAGTGGAACTACAGGTACATTTTGAGATGGAATTACTTCAGAGCGGTTATATGGAAGCCTATGTTCTCTGCCCCCTTTTTGAATGACATATTAGCTAATTATAGATCAATATAAGAAAGCAAGAGAGACAGAAGTGGTCCAAGTGAGGTCATCTTGTTGCTTTGAGCATGCAGTTTATTTACTCAGGCTTTTACTGAAAGTGACATTAGATCCACTCATCTTCCTAAAGCAGACTATCAGTGTTTCCCTTATTTGATACTCACACCCATTAAAGACTGCCAGCATTAACAAAGATAGTTTAAAGTAATTTCCAAATAGGATGGTAGGTTGCTCAGGAATTTAATGTTACCATTTGGGGTTACTTTGAAGGCCTCTAACAAGCAGAGGTGTTGGAAGCCCTAATGATACAGGTTTCTGCCATGCTAGGCTGAAGTGTCTAACCTTGACCTGCTTCCTTGGTGCTCTGCAGGCAACCCCAAAGGAGCAATGATCACTCACCAAAACGTTGTGAGCGACTGTGCAGCTTTTGTGAAAGCAACAGAGGTAACTTTTGAAAATATTGTCATGTTTCTCCCATTAGGCTTCAAAAAGAAAGTAGTAAAATCCCCTCATCCCCCCTCAGGTCTACATTGTATGGACTATAAATAAGGCCTGAACTTTTAATATGGCTCGAAGTCACTTTCTCTCAGATGGTTTTCCTTGTGGACCTAATATCTCAAGTCTTACTATGACCATAAGGTGAATCGACAGATGGAATTAACTGTGGCTTTTATATGGCACAACTGTTTGGATGTTGCCCTATAAATATTTCTAGGAAAAGACAAAAGAGAGAGCTCTCAGTACTATCACCCACTATTCTATTATTGGGACTTTTTTTAAGTTAGCACTAAAACATGAAAGACTGATGAAGGTTTTTATGTTACTGTTCTGTATTGTAGTCAGTTTGCCTCCTGTTGTATGAGAAAGATTAAAGCCTCAAACTCCCATTAATTTTCTATCATCTTAAGGTTTTCTACCTCCAGGTTCTAGTCTTCCCAGCTTGCCATAGCAAAGTACTAGAGCCTAGGTGGCTTAAACAACAGATATTTATTTCCCCCGGTTCAGGAGGCTGGAAGTCCAGGATCAGCTGCCAGCACATTGGTTCCTGGTGAGGGTTCTCTTCCTGGCTTGCAGGTGGCTGCCTCTTTCTGGGTGTTCATGCTCTGGCATCTTTTTCTAATTGAGACACCAGGCTGTTGGGCCATCGCCCACTCCCAAACCCAGTCTATCTGGGCCCTACCTCCAGATACATGACACTGTAACATGTGATTTGAAGGGGGACAGAATTCAGTCCCTATTACTAAAAATGCATTTCATGATTGTCTTTGCATAGGTACTTTTTTTTTCTTACTTAACACAGTTTGCTTTAGCAATCTCTTGGGAGTATTCTGTAACCCTGCTTTTTTGTGGCAGGAGCCTGTGCCTAATGGTTTAGGGGTGCAGGTGTCTTTCTTTTGATGGCTGTGGAGGGTTGGTCTTTGAGGAGACTTGCCATTTGATTTCACTCCATACTCACCTTTCTTAGTCTCAACTTTTTTTGGGGGGGCGGTGTATGCCTTATAAACAACTCTACAGTTAATATTCTACCAAAGTGAAAAGTGAAGCTTTGATTTTTAAGCAGGCCATCAGAAATAACTTTAAATGCCTTGGTGACTTACAATGATGATAGAACTTTATTTAAAATAAGTTAGTTATCTAGTGACATTCTAAACTTCTAAAACTTGTAGTCATGATGATGAGCCTTGTTCTGTGTAGTGAATCAGAAAACTCACAAGTTTGGTGTTGGCAGGGTGCCTCAGCAGCAGAAAGTGTGCTCTGCATGCCAGAGGCCCTGAGTTCAAATTACAGCACCATAAAATATATACATGTGTGTATATTATATATAATATATATGCTGAGTCCGATTTCTCATTTATAGTAAGAAATACTAGTTAGTATGCATTTCAGTCTTTATTAGGATTAATTGAAATTATAGCATGCCCAGCCTACATCTAGTGTTCCCACCTAATGTTACATTGCTACCAAGACTGATCCAGCTTTGGGGAAGAGGATGTGGCTTAGAAATTAGTGATCTCACACACAGACAGGCACACCATCACCCTCGTTTCTGAGGCTGATGTGACAGCAGCCTCTCTTAGCAAGCCTTCTTCATGTTAATGTGTTCATAACATGAATGTGCTGTACAAACCCTCACTGCACCTGCCACTAAGGAAGGTGCGCTCTGAGGAAAACCAGGCATCCACACTTAATCTGCTGTGGAGCCATCATGATGAGGTCTGCAGTTGCAATAAACACATTGGGGTATTTTCCTGGGGCAAAGGAGGCTTTAAGGTAAAAATGCCATCTATAAATGAAAGGGCCTTGGGAATAGTCTCTTCTCCCCTTCCCCCTTTCCCTTTGCCGTATAAGAGTGCTATCTTATTAGGGACTGTACCTTTCATTGCTTAAGGCGGTGGAACCTGCAGGGTAATGGGGTACTTAAACAAGTAGAGCACATGATCCTTCAACCCTTCAATTTGGGGAAATTTTTCCTTATGAAGAAACAAACAAATATCCTAAAGTGAATGTGTTTAGTCATTGGGAACCACTTCCACTGACTGAAGTGCTGATGTAGAACTTGGGGTGTAGCTCTGGGGTAGAGCACTTGCCTTGACTGTGTGAGCCCTGTGTTCCATCCCCAGTACCACCACAAAAACAAAAATAAAAAGCACATAGCTTTTAATTTTTTGGTGATTAAAAAATGACAGACCTGCTGGGTATGGTGGCGCATGCCTTTAATCCTAGCACTTGGGAGGCAGAGGCAGGCGGATCTTTGTGAGTTCAAGGCCAGCCTGGTCTACAGAGTGAGTTTCAGGACAGCTGGGGCTACAGGGAGACCCTGTCTCGAAAAGACCAAAAAAAAAAAAAATGACAGACCTGAGCAAAAACATTTCTCCTCAGTGTTGAGGTTCCCTGTGCTCTGCTGTGAGGGAAAACGGGGACTCATGGGCCATCTTAACACTTCTCTGCTTGCTGGTGTCTCTGCTTTCAGACCGCAGTCAACGCTTCCCCAGATGATACTCTGATATCTTTCTTGCCTCTCGCCCATATGTTTGAGACAATTGTAGAGGTAGGCATCTGCTGTGTTCTCCTGCCTGTCTGTGTGCGCTCTGCTAAGTTGTTGTGTTTTACAGAAAGCACTGACCATGAATGCCAGTGACACACAGATTTCGTATTTACCACTTGCACACATGTATGAGCAGCAACTGCAGGTAAGTGTGGTGTGCACTGCTGTCCCCACAGCAGGTCTGTATGTAGCAGCCCCGTTTCAGCAGTGGCAGATTATTGGAAAGAATATCAATTAGTCTTTAGCTCCAAAATGGATGTTTGAGCTTTAATCCTCTATTTTAAAATTGAGATCTCCAGTACACATGTGGACACAGTTGCAGATGAACTATAGAAGGAAGGTTTCTTTATTCATTCAGTCTGAGAAGTCTCTGAGAGAGCCCTGTTCTAGAAGCAGGCTCCTTTTTTTTTTTTTTTTATTGTGTTGCTTCTGGATGAAAGCAAACTAGTGGAATTGTTTCACTAGTTTTCCATGTGCCCTGGGGAAGGAGGATGATTTTCAACAGACTTTTGCCTGGGATCCCTGTACACAGCACTTGCTATAGCTGATTTTAAAACTGACTAAGAACTAGGGAGATAACTGAGCTGGAAAAATGCTTACTGTCCAAACATGAAGACCTAGGTTTGTTCCCTAGCATCAATGAAAAAAGCCATTGTAGAGTGTGCACTTATGATCCCAGCATCGAGAAGGTGGCGACACTGGAGCTCACTGATCAGCCTGCATAGCCTAGTGGGCAAACTCAAGGTGGGAGACCTTGTCTCAAAAAACCAAGGTGAGGGGCTGGAGAGATGGTCTAGCGCTTAAGAGCGCCAACTGCTCTTGCAGAGGACCCGGGTTCGATCCCCAGCACCCACATGGCAGCTGAGAACCATCTTTGACTCCAGTTCCAGGGGAATCCGACACCCTCTTCTGACCTCCGTGGCATTGCATGACACGGGTACACAGACCTACATGCAGACAGTACATTCATACACATAAAAAATAAATAAATTTTTTAAAAAATTTTAAAAAAAACCCAAGGTGAGCTGGGTGTGGAGGCGCACGCCTTTAATCCAACACTCCACTCAGGAGGCAGAGGCAGGCGGATCTCTGTGAGTTCAAGGCCAGCCTGGTCTACATAGTGAATTCCAGGACAGCTGGGGCTACAGGGAGACCCTGTCTCAAAAAGACCAAAAAAACCCAAGGTGGATGATTCCTGATAGAGAGCAGGTACTTTGGTTGACTGTTACCCTATAGGACTGACTTACTCCTTAAAAGAATCCGTAAAAGGGAGTATCAGGTCCTATCATCCACATTTTACTCAAGTGAGTTGCTAGTAGACCACAGGCACCTACTGTATCTTTGAGGTATGCCTAGAAGGCATAAGCCTCCCAGCCTTTACTATTCAGCTGTAAACCATGGTGTACCTGTTATTCCTTCCTGCCTCCTTGCTGTCTTCCTTCTTCCCTACCTCCTTCCCTCCTTATTTCCTTCCCTCTCTCCCTTTCTCCACCTTTTAATTTATTTTGTATGTACCTGTGTTTCATGTGCGGGGCTTCAGGTGTGCATATGTCATGGTGTACATGTGGAGGTAACAGGACGGTCTTTGACCATTGGTCCTCACCTTCCCACCTTGTTTGAAATAGGGCTTCCCAGCTGCTTTGAGATCCAGGCTAGCTGCCCTGAGAGCCTCTGGAGACTGTCCTATCTCCACTTTTCCATTTCCCATGGGTGTGTAGGATTATAGATGCATCTGGCTTTTTGTCTTTTTTTACATTGATTAATGGACCAATTGATTGATTATGTATGTGGGTTCACTCAGAGGTTAGAGGTTAACATATGAGAATGAGTTCTCCCCTTCCACCGACTGTATCCCAGGGACTGAACTCATGCCCTCTTTTGCCCACTGAGCCATCTTGCCAGCCCCCCCCCCCNAAGTCTCACCTCCTAAACCTCCACAATAGTAGCCACCAACTGGGGACAAAATATCCAAATACGTGGTTAGGCCTATGGGGGACATCATTCAAACCACCACAATATACATTATAGAATTAATAACACATATTTACCTGAATCCAAATAGATAGTTTAAACAATCATTTAGGGATTTTTTTTTTTTCTGTAGATTTGGTTTGTTTATTTTTTCTTGGGTTTGTTTTGTTTTTTGAGACAGAATTTTTTTTTTTTTTTTTTTTTTTTTTTTTTTTTTAATTTTAATTGATTTTTGTTAGACCAGGCTGACCTCCAACTCAGAGAGATCCACCAACCTCTTTCTGCGTCCCTAGTGCTAGGATCAAAAGTACGCACCCTCATACCTGGCTGAACATAGGCATTTTGGATGTTTGCATTTTCAGCATTTTAATTATGAAGCATCTTAAGCTCACAAACCATTGGAAGGCTTGTGCAGCGTACAGTCATGGTCCCATCTTCCTGCTGTAAGAACCTTCAGTTAAAGTTTTAATCCATTTGCTTTATCACATATTGATCCACCACTTTACCTGTCTGTTCATCCATTCATCCTTATTTCTGATACATGCTTCAGAATGCACCTTACACCTCCAGTTATTTCCTTGGTTTTTTTTTTTAAAAAAGGCCTTTTTAGAATAGCACAACTTAAAAGTAATTGCTGTGTTTTTGTCTGAAAGATAAGGCTTCAAAACTTCCCTTGCAGATAGTATAGGTAGTTTATTCCCCCAGTAAAAAACAGATCACACATGACTACTGTTTTAGCTTAACTAACATAAATTTTTGAAGAACTGACAATCTCCATAGATAATGTAGCCATTTTGAACAAATTAGCTAGGCATGAGGGTTTTGTATTACTGTAATCTCAGCACTGGGGACAGTGACATTTCAGGAGGATCAATTTGAGGTTCAGCTACATTGCTACTTTGAGATCAGCCTGGGCTCCATTTGACCTTAAAAACAGATCTTGAATAGATGAGTTGAAATTTTGGGAGCCAGTAAGGTTTTTTGAAAATCATTTTGTGAAACCTATTCATGCTACACACACCTTCGTTGATTTTTCATTTTTTTTAAGTTGGGGGCTCTGAGTGTTGCCCAGGGTCATCTGGATCTCCCCCATCCCTTTGCTTCAGCCTCCCAGATTGAAGGATTATAGGTGTGCACTGTGCCCAATGCTAGCTGATTCCCAAGTGGACATCAGTGTTCTTGTCTTAACCTGAATCTTATAATGTATAATTTTAAATTGTATTAAAATTAAAAGCTGTTTACAGTATGCTTGGTGAAGTCCAGTGAGTCCTGAGCACACCCATCTAATTTCCATTCTGCAGTAGGCGCCTGCATTCTCCACATCCTTACTCAAGCTGGTCACTTTTACTAGGAAAAGACTATGAATCGGCCTCCTTTTTTAATGAATAAATAAGTGAATGAGTGGACTACAAAATTGGCTTAATGGAATAAACTGAAGCACGCCAATAGTAAGCAGCAGAGTTCTGTGTTGGGAAGTGCTGCACCCAGATGTGAATCTATGATCCGACCTTTAATGTCCATTCAGCAAAGCAGCCTCAGACCCTCTCTTAGCCTGGTTCTCAGTTCAAAGTTCCCTATTCTCTCACCTTTGTGTGAGGAGTGAGCTATTTGAACTCACTGGAGAGATGGCCAGCAGTTAGAGAACTGCTTGCTTTGCAGAGCACCCACCATGGTGGCTAACAAGCCATCTGTAACTCTTAGCTTCACACCCTCTTCTGACCCCTTGTCAAATGCACAGGTGACACACTCACAGACAGTACCACATGCAGGCAATATACACCATGCACATAAAAAATTAAAAATAATAAAAAATATTTTTAAAATAGCTAGTTCTTCTCTCCATAGAAGAGGTCATTTTGGCAGAGCTAGGTGGTCAGGGAGTAAATTCCCTAATGGGTGATGGCACTGGGGATCTGCAGCTCTTTGCTGAAGGTCAACTACAAGGCTTTGTTAAAGACCATCACAGAAACGGGAGGGGACCAGAAATACAGTGCAGACTTTACTATCTTTGAACAACTCCTATTTCTGGTCCCAGTACCATTTATATACTTTATATAAGAGAGGATATAACTAGAAAATGGTTTCTTTGAAAAATTGGGTAAATATTTGGCTCTGGTTACATTAAACAATTTCCCGTTTATTTATTTGAAAATGATAGCCTTTGTGCCAGGTGTGAAACCTGAAGTAAAAGCAGCCTAAAGTGACTTGATTGGACCTTATTCTTTAGAGTTAGAAGTAAGATTCTCTCTCTTTCTCTCTCCCCCCTCTAATTAAGGACCTGGGAAGAATGAATAGAAAGAAGCCTAAGGTAAGCGTTCTGTTAAGCCATGTTACAGCCTTCTGACATTTTCAATATCTAGTCATATTGGAGACTGTTGACAATTTGGGGCAATACCTTATGCCTTAATATTTTCTATTTCTGATTTATATCTTTTTTAAAAATTCCTTCAGCCTCCAGCACCTGAAGATCTTGCAATAATTTGTTTCACAAGTGGAACTACAGGTACATTTTGAGATGGAATTACTTCAGAGCGGTTATATGGAAGCCTATGTTCTCTGCCCCCTTTTTGAATGACATATTAGCTAATTATAGATCAATATAAGAAAGCAAGAGAGACAGAAGTGGTCCAAGTGAGGTCATCTTGTTGCTTTGAGCATGCAGTTTATTTACTCAGGCTTTTACTGAAAGTGACATTAGATCCACTCATCTTCCTAAAGCAGACTATCAGTGTTTCCCTTATTTGATACTCACACCCATTAAAGACTGCCAGCATTAACAAAGATAGTTTAAAGTAATTTCCAAATAGGATGGTAGGTTGCTCAGGAATTTAATGTTACCATTTGGGGTTACTTTGAAGGCCTCTAACAAGCAGAGGTGTTGGAAGCCCTAATGATACAGGTTTCTGCCATGCTAGGCTGAAGTGTCTAACCTTGACCTGCTTCCTTGGTGCTCTGCAGGCAACCCCAAAGGAGCAATGATCACTCACCAAAACGTTGTGAGCGACTGTGCAGCTTTTGTGAAAGCAACAGAGGTAACTTTTGAAAATATTGTCATGTTTCTCCCATTAGGCTTCAAAAAGAAAGTAGTAAAATCCCCTCATCCCCCCTCAGGTCTACATTGTATGGACTATAAATAAGGCCTGAACTTTTAATATGGCTCGAAGTCACTTTCTCTCAGATGGTTTTCCTTGTGGACCTAATATCTCAAGTCTTACTATGACCATAAGGTGAATCGACAGATGGAATTAACTGTGGCTTTTATATGGCACAACTGTTTGGATGTTGCCCTATAAATATTTCTAGGAAAAAGACAAAAGAGAGAGCTCTCAGTACTATCACCCACTATTCTATTATTGGGACTTTTTTTAAGTTAGCACTAAAACATGAAAGACTGATGAAGGTTTTTACGTTACTGTTCTGTATTGTAGTCAGTTTGCCTCCTGTTGTATGAGAAGATTAAAGCCTCAAAACTCCCATTAATTTTCTATCATCTTAGGTTTTCTGACCTCCAGGTTCTAGGTCTTCCCAGCTTGCCATAGCAAAGTACTAAGAAAGCCCTAGGTGGCTTAAACAACAGATATTTTATTGTCCACGGTTCTGGAGGCTGGAAGTCCAGGATCCAGCTGCCAGCACATTGGTTCCGGTGAGGGGTATCTCTTCCTTGGCTTGCAGGTGGCTGCCTCTTTCTGGGTGTTCATGCTCTGGCATCTTTTTCTAATTGAGACACCAGGCTGTTGGGCCATAGCCCACTCCCAAACCCAGTCTATCTGGGCCCTACCTCCAGATACATGACACTGTAACATGTGATTTGAAGGGGGACAGAATTCAGTCCCTATTACTAAAAATGCATTTCATGATTGTCTTTGCATAGGTACTTTTTTCTACTTCTTACTAACACAGTTTGCTTTAGCAATCTCTTGGGAGTATTCTGTAACCCTGCTTTTTTGTGGCAGGAGCCTGTGCCTAATGGTTTAGGGGTGCAGGTGTCTTTCTTTTGATGGCTGTGGAGGGTTGGTCTTTGAGGAGACTTGCCATTTGATTTCACTCCATACTCACCTTTCTTAGTCTCAACTTTTTTTGGGCGGGGCAAACCCTGGTGTATGCCTTATAAACAACTCTACAGTTAATATTCTACCAAAGTGAAAATGAACTTTGATTTTTAAGCAGGCCATCAGAAACAATAAACTTTAAATGCCTTGGTGACTTACAATGATGATAGAACTTTATTTAAAATAAGTTAGTTATCTAGTGACATTCTAAACTTCTAAAACTTGTAGTCATGATGATGAGCCTTGTTCTGTGTAGTGAATCAGAAAACTCACAAGTTTGGTGTTGGCAGGGTGCCTCAGCAGCAGAAAGTGTGCTCTGCATGCCAGAGGCCCTCGAGTTCAAATTACAGCACCATAAAATATAACATGTGTAGCTATTTTATATTATAATATATATGCTGAGTCCGATTTCTCATTTATAGTAAGAAATACTAGTTAGTATGCATTTCAGTCTTTATTAGGATTAATCGAGATTATAGCATGCCCAGCCTACATCTAGTGTTCCCACCTAATGTTACATTGCTACCAAGACTGATCCAGCTTTGGGGAAGAGGATGTGGCTTAGAAATTAGTGATCTCACACACAGACAGGCACACCATCACCCTCGTTTCTGAGGCTGATGTGACAGCAGCCTCTCTTAGCAAGCCTTCTTCATGTTAATGTGTTCATAACATGAATGTGCTGTACAAACCCTCACTGCACCTGCCACTAAGGAAGGTGCGCTCTGAGGAAAACCAGGCATCCACACTTAATCTGCTGTGGAGCCATCATGATGAGGTCTGCAGTTGCAATAAACACATTGGGGTATTTTCCTGGGGCAAAGGAGGCTTTAAGGTAAAAATGCCATCTATAAATGAAAGGGCCTTGGGAATAGTCTCTTCTCCCCTTCCCCCTTTTTTCCCTTTGCCGTATAAGAGTGCTATCTGTATTAGGGACCCTGGACCTTTCATTGCTTAAGGCGGTGGAACCTGCAGCGGTAATGCGAGGTACTTAAACAAGTAGAAGCACATGATCCTTTCAACCCTCAATTTGGGGAAAATTTCTCCTTATGAAGAAAACAACAAACTATCCTAAAGTGAATGTGTTTAGTCATTGGGAACCACTTTCCACTTGACTGAAGTGCTGATTGGAAACTTGGGTGTAGCCTGGGGATAGAGCACTTGCCCTTGACGTGGTGAGCCCTGTGTGTTCGTCCATCCCCAGTACACCACAAAAACAAAAATAAAGATTAGCAATAGTCATTAATTTTTTGGTGAATTTTAAAAATACAGACCTGCTGGGCATGGTGGCGCATGCTTTAATCCTGCACTTGGGAGGCAAGGCAGGCAGTATCTTTTGAGTTCAAGCCAGCCACTGAGCAGACAAGGCAGATGAGATTCACAAGGCAGCCTGGGGCACAGGGAGACCCGTCTCGAAAAGACCAAAAAAAAAAAAAAAAAAAAAAAAAAAAAAAAAAAAATGACAGACCTGAGCAAAAACATTTCTCCTCAGTGTTGAGGTTCCCTGTGCTCTGCTGTGAGGGAAAACGGGGACTCATGGGCCATCTTAACACTTCTCTGCTTGCTGGTGTCTCTGCTTTCAGACCGCAGTCAACGCTTCCCCAGATGATACTCTGATATCTTTCTTGCCTCTCGCCCATATGTTTGAGACAATTGTAGAGGTAGGCATCTGCTGTGTTCTCCTGCCTGTCTGTGTGCGCTCTGCTAAGTTGTTGTGTTTTACAGAAAGCACTGACCATGAATGCCAGTGACACACAGATTTCGTATTTACCACTTGCACACATGTATGAGCAGCAACTGCAGGTAAGTGTGGTGTGCACTGCTGTCCCCACAGCAGGTCTGTATGTAGCAGCCCCGTTTCAGCAGTGGCAGATTATTGGAAAGAATATCAATTAGTCTTTAGCTCCAAAATGGATGTTATGCTTTAATCCTCTATTTTAATAATTGATCTCCAGTACACTATGTGGACACAGTTGCAGATGAACTGTAGAAGGAAGGTTTCTTTATTCATTCAGTCTGAGAAGTCTCTGAGAGAGCCCTGTTCTAGAAGCAGGCTCCTTTTTTTTTTTTTTTATTGTGTTTGTCTTCTGGATGAAAGCAAACTAGTGGAATTGTTTCACTAGTTTTCCATGTGCCCTGGGGAAGGAGGATGATTTTCAACAGACTTTTGCCTGGGATCCCTGTACACAGCACTTGCTACAGCTGATTTTAAAACTGACTAAGAACTAGGGAGATAACTGAGCTGGAAAAATGTTTACTGTGCAAACATGAAGACCTAGGTTTGTTCCCTAGCATCAATGAAAAAAGCCATTGTAGAGTGTGCACTTATGATCCCAGCATCGAGAAGGTGGCGACACTGGAGCTCACTGATCAGCCTGCATAGCCTAGTGGGCAAACTCAAGGTGGGAGACCTTGTCTTCAAATAAACAGGTGAGGGGGCTGGAGAGATGTCTAGCCGCTTAAAGAGCGCCAACTGCTCTTGCAGAGGACCCGGGTTCGATCTCCCCAGCACCCCACAATGGCAGCTGAGAACCCATCTTTGACTCCAGTTCCAGGCGGGAATCCGACACCCTCTTCTGACCTCCGTGGCATTGCTGACACGGGTACACCAGGACCTATCATGCGACAGTTTACATCATACACATAAAAAATAAAATAAATTTTTTAAAAAATTAAAAAAAAAACCCAAAGGGCCGAGACTTGGGTGTGGAGGCGCACGCCTTTAATCCAACCACTCAGGAAGGCAAGAGGCAGGCGGATTTCGTGACGTTCAGGCCAGCCTGGTCTACATAGTGAATTCCAGACACTGGGCGGCTACAGGGAGACCCTGTCTTCAAAAAGACCAAAAAACCCAACGGTGGATGAATTCCTGATAGAGAGCAGGTACTTTGGTTGACTGTTACCCTATAGGACTGACTTACTCCTTAAAAGAATCCGTAAAAGGGAGTATCAGGTCCTATCATCCACATTTTACTCAAGTGAGTTGCTAGTAGACCACAGGCACCTACTGTATCTTTGAGGTATGCCTAGAAGGCATAAGCCTCCCAGCCTTTACTATTCAGCTGTAAACCATGGTGTACCTGTTATTCCTTCCTGCCTCCTTGCTGTCTTCCTTCTTCCCTACCTCCTTCCCTCCTTATTTTCCTTCCCTTCTCTCCCTTTCTCCACCTTTTAATTTATTTGTATGTACCTGTGTTTCATGTGCGGGGCTTCAGGTGTGCATATGGCATGGTGTACATGTGGATGGTAATACAGGGACGGGTCTTTTGACCATTGGTCCTCAACCTTTCCCCACCTGTTTGAAAAATAGGGGCTTCCCAGCTGCTTTGAGATCCAGGCTAGCTGCCCTGAGAGCCTCTGGAGACTGTCCTATCTCCACTTTTCCATTTCCCATGGGTGTGTAGGATTATAGATGCATCTGGCTTTTTGTCTTTTTTTACATTGATTAATGGACCAATTGATTGATTATGTATGTGGGTTCACTCAGAGGTTAGAGGTTAACATATGAGAATGAGTTCTCCCCTTCCACCGACTGTATCCCAGGGACTGAACTCATGCCCTCTTTACCCCACTAGCTATCTTGCACAAGCCCCCCCCCCCCCCCCCGCTTTTCTCACATGGATCTTCAGATCTGAACTCGGGCCGTCAGGTTCATGGGCAAGCGTGTCACCTGCTAAGCCTTGTGCTGTACTCTTCAAGTAGTTTTTAACTTTCAAGCCACTGTTGAATCATCTTTTGAATATTTTTTTTGTTTTAAACTTGAAATAGGCAGAAGATTTGTCTAGTGCATCTGGGTGGCTAGCGTAGTTTTCGAAAGATGGGGAAGGTTGTGTGTGATGTAATCACGCCAGCCACCCAGAGTCCCAGCTTCAGCATATTCAATGTCTTCTCAGAAATTTTCACTTAGATTCAAAAGAGGAAATGAGATCTTTTCTTTTTTTTTTTTTTTTTTTTTTTTTTTCTTTTCTGAGACAAGGTCTCCCTGTAGCCCCAGCTGGCCTCGAGTTCCATATGTAGACCAGGCTGGCCTTGAACTCACGGAGATCTACCTGCCTCAGCCTCCCTAATGCCAGGCCAGAAAATGAGATCTTAATAAGCCTGGAGTAGAGTTTTATTTTGAGAATAAATAAGCGCTCAAGTTTCTGGAAGGCTAAAAATATGTGAGGTATATAAAATGACACATAATTTATCCAACAGATGTTGTTCATTAACCCAGGGTAGCCCTCTGCCACCTTAGGCAGAGTCTGCCCTCATTTCCTACTAAGTCCTGGATCTTGGGTGGTTGAGAAGTACCACATTCCCATGCCATTTGTACAGTGACAAATAAATGTAAGCACAGCTTTTAAAAATGAAGACTTGTCCTGCTGGGATGTGGTGGCGCCACGCCTTTAATCCCAGGCACATGGGAGGGCAGAAGCAGGTAGATCTCTTGGAGTTCCAAGGCGCTGCCTGGGCTCTACAAAGCGGGCTCCAGGACAGATGGGACTAAAAAAGGAGACCATGTCTCAAAAAGACCAAAAAAAAAAAAAAGGCTGTTCCCTTGTGTAGGAAGCTTTCAGATTGCTAGAACCTGTGTGAACCTCTAACCCTGCAGTCTTGTGTACTCGCTGAGTGCGGTGGGTCCCTTGTTGCAATGATAAAACATTTGTTGTCTGTTTCACCCGTAGTGTGTAATGCTGTGTCATGGAGCTAAGATTGGATTCTTCCAAGGAGATATCAGGCTGCTGATGGATGACCTCAAGGTGCTTCAGCCCACCATCTTCCCTGTGGTTCCCAGACTGCTGAACCGGATGTTTGACAGAGTGAGTCCCAAGCAGCAAAGTGTTGGGGGCAGAATGTGAGGCTCTGAGTGCTGGTACTGCTCTGGCTGGGGCTCAGCCACATACCACGTGTGGCCAACGGCAGCCCTCTTCCTCACAGACTTTCAGGTCTATGACTTTGCAAAGTTAGAATACAGTTACCTAACAGAGTCGTTGGTAAGGACCGTGAGGGAAACAACCCATGCTCACAGTTCGGTTCTGAGATGAAGCTACGAGGTCACTTGATTTTTTTTTTTTATTACTTCTTTTTTTTTTTTCATTTTTAACAATAAATAATAAATTTATGAGTACAAAAGCATCCTTCATGTAAAACCCCAATTTGCAAGCAGTTGTACCAAAACCCATCAACAGAAGTGTCCCACCATCTAGCTGGGGCGCTTGTATGTTCAATCAAGGTTGATCGTCACTTATTTTATAAGAAATATCTTATTGATCCTCACTTCTCAGCTATAAAATGCTATTACCTCTCCCCTGTTTTCTCATAAAGTTGTTAATTGGATCACAAACAACTATGAAATTATTTTATTAATTATTACACCCCGTGCCCACACAAATTATTCCTTGTTCATGTTCAGGGAACTGAGAGGATTTGTTTCTGAGGTACTCATCAACAGTGCGGTTTTGAATGACACTAAAATTCTCTGTTTCTTTTTTCTTTTCTTCCAGAGGCAGGGCCTTCTTTTTTTGAAAATCTTTCTTTAAAAAAATTTTTGACAGCTGGCATAGTGGCACCCAAACTTTTAATACGCCAAGCACTGGGGAGGCAGAGCAGGCCAGTCTTCTGTGATTTAAGGCCAGCCTGGTCTTTGCATAGTTTGAATCGGTAGGACAGCTGGGGGCTACAGGGAGACCCTATCTCAAAAAGGACCCAAAAAAACCAAAAAAAAAAATTGAAACTGCCATGTCTTTAATCCCAGACAACTCAGGAGGCAGATGCAGCAGATCTCTGAGTTCAAGGCCAGCCTGATCTACAGAGCAAGTTCCAGGACATCTGGGGCTACAGGGAAACCCTGTCTCAAAAAAAAAAAACAAAAAACCTTGAAGCAGCTTCATAGAGATATAGTTCACAGATGATACAATTTGTCCACTTAAACTCTAGTTCACAGGCCACTCTTTGTAGCACTGTGGTCAGATACATGTTCAGTATGTGTTAGGCACTAAATTCAATCACTCCCCAGCAATAAAAATTATAAAGTAGGGGCTGGAGGGAGGCCCTAGCGGTTTAAGAGCACCAACGCTCTTGCAGGACCCGGGTTCGATCCCACAGCACCCACATGGCGGCTGTTGAGAACCGTCTTGTGACTCCAGTTCCAGGAGAACTCCAGCTCCAGGGGAATCCGAGACCCTCTTCTGACCCTCCGCGGCATCGCACCCCGACACGGGTGCACAGGACCTGCATGCAGACAATACAAATTCATACACATAAAAATAATATAAATTAAATAAAAAATAAAAAAAAATATATATATATATAAATGTACAAATTTCGAGTTCTGTGACAAATCCACCACAGTCAATATAGAACATTTGCAAAGAGTCAGAGAGAAAACCTTTTACCTGCTCTTAATTTTTTTTTTTTTTTTTTGGCTTTTTGAGACAGAGTCTCCCTACAGCCCCAGCTGTCCTGGAACTCACTTTGTAGACTAGGCTGGAGTGCTGGGATTAAAGGCGTGCACCACCTCGCCCAGCCTGACACTAAACTCTTTAAGCAATCAATGTTACACCTTCAAAATGTATAGATTTCTAGTTCTGGACTTTCGCACAAATGAGACCATGCAAGGTGTGTTCTTTGTGACTGGCTTCTTTCACTAACATGCATTCAGTCCTCATCAAGGTACACACTCTCAGCATTTCATTCCTTTTCATAGAAAAATAATGTTGTACTATTAGATGTATAGATGTAAGACAGTTTACCATGTTTATCCTCCATCGATGGTCAATTGGGTTGTTCCAGCTTTGAGATGTTGTGACTAACCCTGCTATAAACATTGGTGTGTACAGCTCTATGTGGACATGTTTTCATTGCTCCTGTTGAGTCATGGGGCAGCTCTCTGCAACGCGGGAGCCTGCTGGATGGACTTTCACAGCAGCTATGCCATTCCACGTCCCTTCCAGTGACATGAACTTCCCGTTTCTCTTCATCTAACACCTCTTGCTATTGTCTTCCTTTTTTATTTTAGCTGTCTCAGTATGTGTGAAAATCTTGTTTCTTGTCATAATAGATTTTTGGACAAGCCAACACTACGCTGAAGCGATGGCTGTTGGACTTTGCCTCCAAGAGGAAAGAAGCCGAGCTCCGAAGTGGCATCATTCGAAACAACAGCCTGTGGGACAGACTCATCTTCCACAAGATACAGGTAGCAAGTCAGCTCAAAGCTGATAATCTCATGTAAAATCAAGAAAACCTGTGCATGCCTACAGTCCATGCCTATAATCCACACTACTTGGGAAGATGAGGCAGAAAGATAGCAAGTTCAAAGCTAGCCTGGGCAGTTTAGTGAAACCTTGTACCAAAATAAAAGCAAATAAAGGAGTTGGGGCCCTGAGATCAATCTCCATCCCTCTCTCTCTCTCTCTCTCTCTCTCTCTCTCTCTCTCTGTCTCTCGATCAATCTCCATCTCTCTCTCTCTCACACACACACAAATGTGCATGTGCAGGCATGATGGGGTTGAAGCTGAGGGAGACTAATGTCTTTTTATTCTTTCTGGGCCATGTCTGGAAAATTGGGGATAAAGCTGAGAGGAATGAGTAAACCTCCTTCTCCATCTACACCTAAACAGCATTGCAGCCATTCTAATGAATAAACCTCGTTCTCCATCTACATCTGAACAATATTGCAGCCATTCTAGGTGGAAACACTGAGTATTTTAGCCTTTCTAAGTCTCCATTTTGTTTAGCTTTTCTAGAACAAATATGCCACTCTTTAAACACGAGTGATAAGAATGTGTAACAATATTGTCTCTCTCCAAATGCCAAATAGCAGTGGCTGCCTCGAATCCACCATGTTGTTCCAGATCCCTAAAACACCCAGGGCAGAGTTGTTGGCTTGTTTCCAAACCTGTTGGGACTAAGTGGGATGGCTCTGGGTGGAGATAGCCTCCTGTTCTGTGTTCCTGTTATGAACATCTGAGCTCTCTGTCCCAAGTGTAAGTGCTATCCTTGCCACCTGCAGGAGAACTGGTAGATTGGAGTCCAGGGTCTCAAGCAGGTGTCTACTGCACGTATAACCATCACTTCTCTCTCTACCTTGCAAGTCGAGCCTGGGCGGGAAAGTCCGACTGATGGTCACCGGAGCAGCTCCAGTGTCTGCCACCGTCCTGACGTTTCTGAGAACAGCCCTTGGCTGTCAGGTGAGGCTGATTCACACCACTGGATTATTCTAGGCTTTGTGATACTGTGTCAGTTATAATTGACAAATTTGTATATATTTTCATTGTACAATGTGATTTGTGAATACACCAAGTAATGGCTAAATTTCTGTATTACCTTACGTACTGCTTTTGTGTGTGATGAGAACACTTAGAATCAACTCAGCAATTTTCTTTTTTAAAATTTTTTTATTATTTTATGTGTATGAGTGTACTGTCTTCATGTAGGTTGGTGCACCCATGTTCTGCAGTGCTGCGGAGGTCAGAAGAGGGTGTCAGATTCCCCTGCAACTGGAGTTAAAGACAGTTCTTAGCTGCCATGTGGGTGCTGGAGATCGAAACCAGGTCCTCTTCAAGAGCAGTCTGTGCTCTTAACCGCTTAGCCATCTCTCTAGCCCCTATACATTGTATTTTACTAAGATCATCATGTGGTCTCCACTGTGTTAACTCACCATGCTGTATGTACAGTAGATGGTTTGCACTTACGCCTCTGTGAAATTTTGTCTTCACTGACAGACTCTTCCCAGTCCTCCCTGCCCCTCATTTGTGTGTATCTTATTTTTGTTTAGAAGGTAGGTTATTACAAAATTCTCCTTAGGCAGTGTGTATAATGTTTATATCTACCATTTGAGTAGTTTTTCTAGGGTAGGGCATGAGCCACACCTCAAAATTCAGGTCTGAAGGGATAGGATAGGTCATCAATGACAAGTCTACCCACACACCATGCTGAGAACCTGTTACAAAAGGTTCCAGGAGCCATGGTGACTGTTAGGACATGTGTGAAGTACATCCTGAATTAAGAAAGGGTGTGGTGGTGCACACTTTTAATCTCAGCACTTGGGAGGCAGAGGCAGGCGGATCGCTGTGAGTTCAAGGCCAGCTTGGTCTACAGAGTGAGTTGCAGGATGGCTGGGACTACAGGGGGACTCTGTCTTGAAAAGACCGAAGGAAAAAAAGAAAGGGTATGCAGTACCAGGGGTGTGGTGATCCATCCGGTGGGGTTCTCCCTTACCTCTCTGCAGTGACTTGAGTAGGAAGGCATCGAGGATTATAGTCATTGTTTGACATAGAGGTGAAGGTGTTTGTGTACATATTTTACTGTTGAATCAACTTACTGAAACTTTATTTCAGTTTCGTTTTATTGAAAGGTATTTCATAGGTAGCAACTACTGAAGAGTTAGCACAACTTAATTTCCTGTCCTCTTCCTACAAAGACATGGCTGTCCCACATTAATACTGTCTCATCTCTTACTGGCTCAGTTCTATGAAGGCTATGGACAGACAGAGTGCACTGCTGGTTGCTGTCTGAGCTTGCCTGGAGACTGGACAGCAGGTATGGTTGGTGGGAGATCAATGTCCAGAATCTTCTCATGGGAATTGCAATATTGAGATGATCAGAATTAGGTTAATCATTCATAGCTACCTTACACAAGCAACGTGTGGTGTGCCTCAAATAATTAGGCCTCAGGGCAAATAGTCATGGGATGTGGGTAGAAAATGTTCCCTGTGGTCCAGCGTGATGGGGGTTGTAATGCCTCCTAATAGCTGCATCTGAGAAGAGATGCCGTTGCAACAGAGTCAAGATGTCTAACCCAACAGTTTGCCAGTAACTAAGGATCTTGCCATTTCCTGGTGATTTTAACCCATAAATTTATGTTATGTGCTCTGCTAATTGTTGAAATTGCCAGTAGAAATGAACACAAGCCCCTTTCAAAGAAAAATGGTAGACAAATACCAAAAGTTGTTGAGCCCCTACAACAGCTAAGGTTCTGTAAGTGAGTGCTCATGGTGGACACTGTGTGAGTGTTATCTCAGTAACGTGCGGTGAGGTGAGTTACAGATTTTGCTTAAATAGCATATAGACAGTAGAGAACTTGCTCAGCATTGTGCTTTGGACTCAGGCTTCCAACACAAAGCAGACTGCAAAGCTTTGGGCTTCCCTCCATAGCCTACTGGGAGTATATTCTGCATGGCAGTAAATAAGCTTCCCTGGCTTGTTTGGTGCATTATAAATCTTAGCCCCATTTAGTAACGTAGACCCCAGCGTCTGGCACTATCTCGTAATGTAATTCTATGGGGATCAATGCTGACAATAAGTCTTCTTTATATGGTTTGTTTAATTATTAATATCAGGTTCCTTCACAGCCAGAGAATCTGGAATATGTTATATGTTAAAATTATTACAACAACATAGGCCATATTACCTGTGACACTCTTAAATGTGTCTGATATTTGTTATTTTTGTTTTTTGGAAAAGATAACCTATCCCTTGATTCAGAGAGTTAGGTTTGGGGGCTAGAGAGATGGCTCTCTTGAGAGTACTGGCAGCTCTTGCAGAGGACCCGGATTCGACTCCCAGCACCCACATGGCAGTTAATACCCATCTATAATTCTAATTCCAGGGGATCCAATGACCTCTTCTCCCCTCTGTGGGCTTTGTACAACATGGGTGCACTTACATACATCCAGGCAACACATGCAGGCAATACGCTCATACACATAAAATTTAAAAATTAAACAAAAGTCAGGCATGGTGGCTCATGCCTTTAATCCCAGCACTCAGGAGGCAGAGGCAGGTGGGTCTCTATGAGTTCAAGGCCAGCCTGGTCTACATACAAGGTCCAGGCCAGCTGGGACTGAAAGGGAGACCCTGTCTCAAAAATACAAAAAAAATTAAATGTTTTGTAAATTTAAAAAGTTAGTTTGACTATGGAAATAGCTTAATAGACTTCTGTAAAAACATATTCATTCAAAAATAATGGCTATATTGATCAGAACCAGGGGATTCATTAGAGAATAATCAACAGAGCTGTCCATATTCTCTCGAAGACAATGGGGACATCAAGAAGTTTGAAGCTAGTGTGGTCAGCATGAGGGAGGTCGAGGCAGGAAGATAAGTTCAAGGTCATCCTCTGTATAATGAGGGAGGTCGGGGCAGGAAGATAAGAAGTTCAAGGTCATCCTCTGTATAATGAGGTAGAGGCAGGAAGATAAGAAGTTCAAGATCATCCTCTGTATAATGAGGTAGAGGCAGGAAGATAAGAAGTTCAAGGTCATCTTCTGTATAATGAGGCAGAGGCAGGAAGATAAGAAGTTCAAGGTCATCCTCCTCTGTATAACGAGTGTGAGGCCAGCCTGGGGTACATGAAGCAGTCTCAAAAAAAAAAAGTTTGGATATGTGGAGTTGGAGTCAGAGCAGATCACAGAATTCAGGTAACGGTTTTATTTATAAAGTATGCCTTCAAGTGTCTGTACCAACCCTCAAAGTCAGTGACTAACATATTTAAACACTGAAAGTTTATTCAGAGCCTCAGACTTGGGACAAGTCCTGAATAGACATTTGAATATTTTTCCCTGTCTTCTAAAAAGAAATCTCTTAAATTATTTTACCAGGGATATAAAGGCTATAATTGCAGGCATTTATTTATAGCAGCTGTTACTACATGGAAGTTTGTTGGTTGTGAAAATCCTTTGGCCTGAGGACATTATAGTGTTCTTAGAAATGATCATTCTCTTACTTAATATGCAGGCCATGTTGGTGCCCCCATGCCTTGCAATTATGTGAAGCTTGTTGATGTGGAGGAAATGAATTACATGGCTGCCAAGGGGGAGGGGGAGGTAAGTTTAACCCTGTCAGTCTCTGACCAGCACAGCATCTCCTGTACTAGCTGCCCATTGTGAGAGTGGTATCAGTTCCAGACACCACTCAATACAGCTATCGAGCTTGATTCTGTTGGAGATCTTGAAGTCAAAGAGGCTTTTGATTGAAAGGGACATTTCTGCTTATAACCCCCCATAGGGGTTAGAGGAAGGACACTTAAGTCCTGCCTTCTGCTTAACAATTAGAGATTTGGGACCAAGAACACATGCTTAAGCTCCATTGGGGCTTGTATCTAGTCTGCTAATGGCCCTGGGCACCTGCTAGCAAACTGTCTGTACTGGATGGAAAGCCTAATTACACAAGTGATTTCATGCCCTCTGGAGGTTCACTGCAGCCTTGAAGGAGGGGAATCTAGAGAAGCATTAGCCCTGTAGTTGACTGTCGCTGAGGTCAGTAGAAAACGAAGTGGGGGACATTGGAGATGCCTCCAAGATCCTGATGGGATACTGGTAATTCCCTTTGGAGCTAGAATTGAAGGGCTGAAGGTTGTGACACCCAGGAATATACATGGACACACACACACACACACACACACACACACACACCCTCCCCTTGGGAGAATCCCCAGTAAATGTTGTTTGTTAATAGACCATCTTTTCTTAGGTGTGTGTGAAAGGGGCAAATGTGTTCAAAGGCTACTTGAAGGACCCTGCAAAGACTGCAGAAGCCCTGGATAAAGATGGCTGGCTACACACAGGGGACATTGGGAAATGGCTGCCAGTAAGTTGTCACCTCTTCTGTTTGCAAACAATCTTGTCTTGCTGCAGGAAGGAAAATGCCTCCTGCTGTACAGCCTCTGGCTTTGGCTGTCAAGGACCCTCATTTCGCAAGAAGGTTATGTGTGCTCCTAATTGAGACAAGAGGCTAAAGGAAGCAGGGTATACACCTGGTGCTAAGTGGGGGAGTAGAGACAGCATGGGCTCTGGGAATCTCTGCACATGCCTATGGCCTTCAGTACTTTCAAATACCTTGTGCTGTTATGACTGATACTGCGTGGAAATCAGCCAGAGACCCAACCATAGTGATTCCTCTCTGATATACAGAATGGCACCTTGAAGATTATTGACAGAAAAAAGCACATATTTAAACTAGCCCAGGGAGAATACATAGCACCGGAAAAGATCGAAAATATCTATCTGAGAAGTGAAGCTGTGGCTCAGGTGTTCGTCCATGGAGAAAGCTTGCAGGTATGTGCTTTCCAGAGGGAACTGTGCTGTTTGTACTGTGAGTACCTTGAACTGCAGGGACTGACTAGGTATGATGTGGCCTTTGGGAGGTTGATGGGAGGGATCATCAACTAAAGGCAAGCCCAGGCTAACTGGTGAGACCCTACCTTAAAAAGTAAACAAGGAGGCACGCCTTTAATCCTAGCACTTGAGAGGCAGAGGCAGGTGGATCTTTGTGAGACTAAGGCCCAGCCTGGTCTACAGAGTGAGTTCCAGGACAGCTGGGGCTATAGGGAAACCCTGTCTTGGAAATCTATCAAGCTGTCTATCTGTCCATCCATCTATCCATCATCTATCTATCTATCTGTCTGTCTGTCTGTCTATCTATCATCTATCTATCTATCATCTATCATCTGTTTATCTGTCTGTCTGTCTTGCAGATACAGGTATAAGCAAAAAAGGTGATTGATAGTTTGAAGTGAGTAGCACTGACCCTCATGTCTGACAGGCTAGAATATCATTGACTCACTACTGGATTTTGCAATGTTGGCATTTATTACCCCCCAAAACTTGTTTTCTCTTTAGCTTCTATATTTTAATTTTAACTAGATTAGTCTAGTATACCATTAGCAATTGGACAAAGATACTTGTTTCTAATTTAATTATGAAGGAAATATTAACAGTTAAGGAGTATAAGGAACTTTGACATTTTATATGCTGAGCCTAGCTTATTTGTGATATTCTCTAAATCATTTTAAAGAAAAGTTTGTTATAAGTCAAGCATATTCAATGTTGGAAACTAAAATTAGTGTTTTAATCCATTATAAAATTGCCATATGTAGGACAGGTGATTTAAATGCACACACAGTGGGGATAGGCATGCTGGTACACACTTCTGATCCCAGCACTTGAGAGGTGGAGGCAGGAGGATCGGTCGTTCAAGACCAGCCTCAGCTACACAGCAAATTTAAGGCCAGCCTGGGCTACAAGAGACGCTATCAGAAAAACAGCCAAAACTGAACAAGTAAAGTATAAAAAGAAGTAAATAAAAATTAGAATTTTGTTAGATTCTTTACTTCCAGTGATTCTTTTAAAACATCAGCCATAAAGTTTCTGGTAGCGTCTGTATCAAAACTGGGAGTGCTTCACCTGGACTCAGACAGCTCTGAGAAGGGGCGTGGCAGGAGTGCATTCTCCAGAGTCCCCTTCACTGCTGTCAGATGACTCCCAGAGGTTTGTGATGCAGACAAATAACCAATATATGGAAGCCATGGGTCCAGACCTATAGTACACTCACTTGTTTGTGTTGAAGGCATTTCTCATAGCAATTGTGGTACCAGATGCTGAGAACATAGGTTCCTGGGCTGAGAAGAAGGGATTTCAGGGATCCTTTGAGGAACTGTGCAGAAACAAGGTAAGGCTTGGAAGTGCCCTGTTGCTCCACTTTGCTCTCAGCACACCTACAGGTATTCTAGAACCTCCACAGAGAAACTGATTTTTTTCTTATCTTATTAGGATGTCCAAAAAGCTATATTGGAAGACATGGTGAAACTTGGGAAAGATGCTGGTCTGAAACCATTTGAACAGGTATAACTTTGATCCAAGTACAGAGTCTAACTTGAAGACCTTTTATAAGATTATAGAAGATGAAGAAGTGACCTAAAGAAATACACTAGGAATAGTTTGATGGGGGAGGGTTTTTGTTATTCTTTAAAGATTTCTTTTATTTTTAGTTATGTGTGTGCATACATGTGTGTGCAGATGGCCCGAGAAGGGCACGGTGTTGGATCCTCTGGAATTGGCATTATAGGCAATTGTGAGCTGCCCAACCTGGGAGCTGGGAATTGAACCTGCGTCCTCTGTAAGAGCAGAAAGTTCTCTTAGCTGCTGACCCATCTCTCCAGCCCCAGGAAGGCTTTATCCAAGATGCAACTCTTCTTTTCCTTGAGGCCACCATACAATACTAAACTCTGTCCCATGGCATGAGGCCTGTGTTCTCCATTGCAAAAGCATAGCATGGCTGAAATGAAAGTGGGTTGGCTGCCTTGAGGGTCTTCATATCCTTTGAGATGAAGACTGTTCAGACTTTTTAAGTTGCCTTTGTGTGTCTGTCCTCCTTCCCGCTTTAACAGCCCTGCTTCTTTGCAGGTCAAAGGCATTGCTATCCACAGTGAATTATTCTCTATTGACAATGGCCTTCTGACTCCAACAATGAAGGCAAAAAGGCCAGAGCTACGGAACTATTTCCGGTCACAGATAGATGAACTGTATTCCACCATCAAGATCTAATGTGAGGAAAAAACTCATAAGAAACATTGCACCTCCACGATCCCTCCTTGACCAGTGGCCTTCACATTGGTAACTTTGCCTGCAGCGAGCATAGGGAAGGAAACCGCCATGTTTGACTTGTCCACTGGGATCTTTCCATGGGAATATTAGAGGAAATGGAGCACTGCCTTACAGTCACCTCGTGTTGCAGACCATGGTCATGGTGATGCACAAACTCCAAAATGAGCCTTAAAAATTGTAAAGGGGAAACTATAAAAGTGCTAAGTTATTTAAGACTTCCTCAGTCAATAAAGTAGGTGTTAGAATTTCTGTCTCCCCGTTTTGCTAACCAAGGGGTCAGGACTTTGCCCTTTCTGATGTGTATCTGCTGCTTGCTGCATGTTCTGCAGCTGTCTGCTGCTCTAAAGAGTACAGGGCACTGGAGAGAAGCTGTCCTTTAAGAATCAGAACACTGCCGGGCGTGGTGGCGCACACCTTTAATCCTAGCACTTGGGAGGCAGAGGCAGGTGGATCTTTGTGAGTTCAAGGCCAGCCTGGTCTTCATAGTGAGTTTCAGGACAGCCTGGAGCTCCAGGGAGACCCTGTCTCGAAAAGACCAGAAAAAAAAAAGGTCTAAGACCAGCCGGGCGTGGTGGCGCACGCCTTTAATCCTAGCACTTGGGAGGCAGAGGCAGGTGGATCTTTGTGAGTTCAAGGCCAGCCTGGTCTTCATAGTGAGTTTCAGGACAGCCTGGAGCTCCAGGGAGACCCTGTCTCGAAAAGACCAAAAAAAAAAAAAAAAAAGAATCAGAACACTGTTGAAGCTGGAGGAAGCCACAAGTGGACCAGAGATTTTTTTTAAATCCCTGCTACCTCCCCTTCCCACTTCACCTACAATACATTCACACAACCCTTCTGATGTGTAAGGGTTCTGAATAGTCTCTGTTGTTCCTGCTGGGACATAAGGTTTCCAATAAACCAAAGGAAAGATCCTCCTCAGCCCAGTGCTGGTGCCCAGTCTCGGGGGGGAGGAGGGTGGCGGCTCATCAGCCAGCACCTTCTTGCTCACACAGCAAGATGCTCTCAGACTCTCCTCCTCATCTGGTTCCCTCCCTCCCCTCCCCAGGGGGTTATGAAAGCTCCTGCCTTAGTCTCTGCAATGAAGATGGCATTTCAGGAAGGAATTACCCAGATCAGCCTTGCTCAACTGTGATGCCTCAGCTGCTCTCCACCTGCTGTCCACTGAACCAGCAGCTCCCTGTCTGTAATGGGCTCTGAATATGGTTTCCCTATCAAATGCTGATGTGGAAGTTAACTTGCTTTTTCCCACCCAAATAAACTCAGGCAAAGAATGTCTTCAAAAATATTAAGGGAGGAGTTGATATACATGGGTACTTATTGAAATGGACAATAATAAGTTAAATGTTCTTTTACCATAAACAACCTGATTTCTATGAAATGCATTTGACAAGCCAAACTTCTGGGATGTAGAAATCTGGAGAAAAAAAAAATCTTATCTTGGAATTTATTTCTCAAGGGATTTTTTTTTTTAGTTAATTTGGAAAATCAGAAGCATTTCACTTTATTTCGAGTCTTTGCCACATGTGACCGGATTGAGCTGTCATCTATACATTTAAAGCCACTGTTGGAAACGTGACAGTATGTATATTATTGAAGCACAACAGGGTTTGCACTAAAAAAATCATTGTTGTAATAACACTATTTGGTAGCCTACCTTCATATATGTATTCTTAATTGCACAAGGAATCAATAATTTGTCACAATGGGGTTTTGAATGTTTGCTTTCAGTGTTGGCTATTTCTATGTTTTATAAACCAAAACAGAATTTCCAAAAAACAATGAAGGAAACCAAAATAAATATTTCTGCATTTCAAGTGACCATCTCTTTCAATGTTTATATGAGATAGCCCATAGGGTGCACCTTGAGCAGAGATAGCCCTCAGCATAGGAGTGTGCACCTTGAGTGGAGATGGCCCTCAGCATGGGAGTGTGCACCTTAAGTGGAGATGGCCGTCAGCATGGGAGTGTGCACCCTGAGCAGAGATGGCCCTCAGCATGGAAGTGTGCACCCTAAGTGGAGATGGCCCTCAGCATGGGAGTGTGCACCCTGAGCGGAGATGGCCCTCAGCATGGGAGTGTGCACCCTGAGCGGAGATGGCCCTCAGCATGGGAGTGTGCACCCTGAGCGGAGATGGCCCTCAGCATGGGAGTGTGCACCCTGAGCGGAGATGGCCCTCAGCATGGGAGTGTGCACCCTGAGCGGAGATGGCCCTCAGCATGGGAGTGTGCACCCTGAGCGGAGATGGCCCTCAGCATGGGAGTGTGCACCCTGAGCGGAGATGGCCCTCAGCATGGGAGTGTGCACCCTGAGCGGAGATGGCCCTCAGCATGGGAGTGTGCACCCTGAGCGGAGATGGCCCTCAGCATGGGAGTGTGCACCCTGAGCGGAGATGGCCCTCAGCATGGGAGTGTGCACCCTGAGCGGAGATGGCCCTCAGCATGGGAGTGTGCACCCTGAGCGGAGATGGCCCTCAGCATGGGAGTGTGCACCCTGAGCGGAGATGGCCCTCAGCATGGGAGTGTGCACCCTGAGCGGAGATGGCCCTCAGCATGGGAGTGTGCACCCTGAGCGGAGATGGCCCTCAGCATGGGAGTGTGCACCCTGAGCGGAGATGGCCCTCAGCATGGGAGTGTGCACCCTGAGCGGAGATGGCCCTCAGCATGGGAGTGTGCACCCTGAGCGGAGATGGCCCTCAGCATGGGAGTGTGCACCCTGAGCGGAGATGGCCCTCAGCATGGGAGTGTGCACCCTGAGCGGAGATGGCCCTCAGCATGGGAGTGTGCACCCTGAGCGGAGATGGCCCTCAGCATGGGAGTGTGCACCCTGAGTGGAGATGGCCCTCAGCATGGGAGCCCTCCTGTTGCTTCCTTTCCTTCCCTGGTCTCCTTTAAAGATTTTCCTTTCTATGGATATTAACTCTTCATTTCTTTCAACCCTGTTGTGTTTAATTCTACTCCTACCATTAACACCATTCCAATCCCTTCAAGTTTTTGTGTTTGTCTTTTGTGTGTGTGTTTGGGGGTGGGGTGTTGTTTGTTGTGCCCTTCTGGTAGTGTGCATGTGGCCTGTGTGTGTGTGTGTGTGTGTGTGTGTGTCTGTTGATTGAACCTAGAGCTAGAGCCTGGTGCATTCTAAGCAATATGTTTCCCACTGACCTACATTTCTAGCACTCTCTTCACTTTTTAATTTAAAAATACTTTATTAGCATTGCTTTCTTTAAGAAGATGATTAATTGACTAACATGATTACATTGACTTTGTAATAGGTTGGAGAATTTGGAAAGGGAGTGCATGGCAAACTCACAGTATAGGAACAGTGACAATTTTCACATTATTGTTGAAGCTTGCTAGTCTGTCCTTATTTTGAGACAAGTTCTCACTGAATCACCCTGAACTGGCTTTGAACTCACTCTGTACCCCAGTCTGGCCTGAACTCCTGATCTAGCCTCTTGAGTAGCTAGGATTCTAGGCCTATGCTCACAGGCCCAGCCTGTGCCTTCGGGTTTATGGTTATTTTATGTTTGTTTTCTTCCTCTAAAACTCAAGCCTGCGCATCTCTCTGATATAGCTTGCCTTATTCCTTTTTCTGTTGCCCAGAGACTGGGCAATTTGTAAAGAACAAAGGTCATTTAGCTCCTAGTTCTAGAGGCTGGGAAGCCTGAGAACATGTCAGCTTGACATACTTGAGTATAAAGTTCAGTGGGATTAAATACATTCACAGTCATGTGTCAGGATTTGATAAGGGCCATCTTGCTGGTGGGGACTCTGTGGACAGAGTTCCAAGATAATATGTTGTCATATGGTAAAAGAGGCTAGGAGACATGGCCAAGCTTGCTTTCCTAACAGACCTACCTATAATAACGGACTCCCTTGGTAACCCATTAATTATGATGGGTTAACTCATTAATGACAACAGAGCCTCTTGACCCCATCACCTCTCCAAATACAATTCATATAGGACATCGGGTGTTAAATTTCTATTCATACTCGTGGCTCTTAGTATAGTCACCTTTTCTTATAAAAATCTTGTCTTGCTTTCATCTTCCTCTTGTCCTCTGACTGGAATGTGAGTTTCTTGAGATCAGTCAGTACCTTTCTTTCCTTCTTTAGCAAACCCAAGTCTTAGAAACTAGTAGATATTCACTAAGTAAATCTTGAAGTTTTGAACAAAGCTACTATTGCAGCTAGGTTGACAAACATGGTTGTTTGATTTGTGATGATGAGATAGACATTACAGGCATCACCATAACCAATTCTGAGTGTATGCTGAACAGTGTTGAGTCCATTCACATTTGTGTGAGGTCATCACACAAATCTGTCTTCTATCCAACAGAACTTGTCATCTTGCAGGGTAGAAACTTGGCATCTGTTGAACAATAACTCCCCTGCCTCCCCTACCTCAGCCCCTAGTAACCACCCTTCTGCTTCCTATGAATCCCATTGACTACCTCACATGAGTGGAATCAGACCACATTTGCCCTTTCATGACTGGTTTATTCCACCTGGCATAATGTTACAAAGGTTAATCTCTACTGCAGCACATGTCACAGTGTCTTCCCCTTTGAAGACTAAATGATCTTCTATTGTTTACTTACCACACTGTCCATCGGAGCAATGACAGTCGCCTGAGATGCTTCTGTTTCATCTGTTGTGAACAATGCTTTGGGGAACACTGGTGTACAGATAAATACATATCTGGGTCCCTGTTTTCAACCTTTTATACATATACCCGAAGTATAATTGCAGGACCTTATGGAACTATGTGTGTATGTCTTTTCTGAACTATTGTCTGCACCATTTTACATTTCCACTAGCAATGTACAAGGGGTCCTCACACTTGCTTCTGGCTTTTGTTTCTAATTATGATAGCCATTTAGTAAGTGGGTTAGGTTTGCATTTCCTTGATGATCACAGATTCAGAGTATCTTTGTTCCAACGCCATTTATATATCCTCTCTGAAGAAATGCCTATTCAGATCCTTTGCCCATTTAAAAACTTGGGTTCTTGGGTTTTGTGGGAGTTCTTTATATATTCAGGCTATTAATCCTTAAGCACTTGTATTTATCTCTAAGAATTTTTAGTTCTTAACTTTTAAAAATATTTTTGTTGAGAATTTCACACAATGTATTTTGGTCATATTCAGACAATTCTTTTTTTTCTTTTTTTAGTTTTTTCCTTTTTTTTTTTTTTTTTTTTTTTTGGTATTTTGAGGCAGGGTCGCCCATTAGTCCCAGCTAGTCTGGAGGCTCGTTCTCAGAACAGGCTGGCCTTGACTCAGAGATCCCTACCTTCTACCGTCCCCAAGTGCTGGGATTAAAGGTGCAGGCCACCATGCCCAGCTCAGACAATTCTTAATTTGTACGGCGCACTGTGTAGGACAAACACTGGCTCCACAGCACTGGCTCGAGAATGGTGTGTCTTCCCACCACTAACGCTGTGCTTCAAAAGCACATTGGCCTCTATCTCCAGCTTCTCAAAAGATGTATGAGTGACTACAGGAAGCATTCTTCCTGACCACAAATTTTCTTTCCTCCAGGCCCACTGCATATTAAGCATCTTTCAGCAACTGCTAGGATGGCTGGTCTCCTAATGGTTACTGACCCGGAGCCAGGAGCTACCCAGTCCTTCACTGCAAGGGAGGGAGTTGAGCATGCAAGCCTTCTGCCCTAGGAGCTTATCAGCTCCTTGCTCCAGGTCACCCACGACACACCCTCACCTAATAGCTGAACTCTGAAAGCAGTTTGTTCTTAAGTGTAGTTTGCATTTAGTAAACATTTTATCTTCCACCCTAGCTTTACTTAGAAAAACAGTATGTACAGGGTGCTGCCAACAAGGCAGTAAACCATTTTATGTTTATCTTTTTAGCCAGTTTCTGCTTTTATCTGATCTGTGGTACAGTTGAAGTAAACATAATTTGAACAGTGTCCCATACTAGACAGAGCTAGCAGCCTGGCCCCAGAGACTGAACCTCATAGTAGAGATTTCTGTTTGGGCAGTCTGCTTCTGGAGGAAATGTGGGCTGCTCAGTGCCAGCTGTTCTACCTCTGAGCTTTAATGCCCAACAAGAGGGCCACTCTGCCACTCGTACCTATCTTGCCTGCTTTGTTGTCCGTGCCCTTCTGGAATGTGATGCCCAGGTAGACCCTTGAACATTGGAATCCCCAGACAACACTGAGTGCTTTCTTAAGTAGTAGATTTTCAGGAACAACAAATTTTTTGCTGTCAATACATCTGCTTTCCATTTTCAGTTAACAATGTGGTCAGGTGAAGGAAGAGAAAAACTTTTCAGTGTAAACGGAATTTCCTTTGTCTTTCATCCATATTTCCAGATGCTATTTCATTTCACAGCAGAATAAGTAGTGAAGCCTGACAACCTGTCCCCTGGCAGAGAAGGTAGATAAAGGGAAGATGTTCTGTCAGTGTGTGGACCATGGGCCAAGTAATCTGCTCAGGCCCCAGACAACCTTCCTATCCTTCAATCTGCAGCATCTTTTCATTCACTGCAGCAAGAGCCTGCCACTGACTGTGAATGGAGAGGAGTAGCCTTAAGTCTCAGCTCCAAGATCATTCATCAAACATGGTCATCATGGCTGAGAAACTCAGACTCCAGGTTAGCTTGGCACCTGCAGAATGTGAGATCCTAGAAGGCCACCATCATCAACTCCAACCTACATCAGCTGTCTGTATTAGTCACTTTCTGTTGCTGTGATAGAACCACCCAACCAAGGGAACTTATAAAAGAAAAAGTTTATTTGAGCTTTTGAATGGTTTTTTTTTCCAGGGGAACTCAGAATCCAATCTGTGGGAAGGCGTGGTGGCAGAAGGTGGCTGGAGCAGGAAGCAGAGCTTCACAGCTTCAAGCAGCACAGGAAGCAAAACATTCGAGATTGGGCAAGGCGTTAGGAACTCGCCCTATAAGTCTACCCCCCCAGTTGACGTGGTTTCTTCTCCAGCCTGGCCACAAGCGTCTAAGTTCCCAAAACAGAGCACCCAACTGGGACAAGCAGAGAAAGGATTCCTGAGTTAAGGCCCACCTGGGCTACAAAGCGAGTGCCAGTACAGCTTGGGGCTACAGGGAGACCCTGTCGCTCTAAAGACAAAAAAAAAAAAAAAAAAAAAAAAACTAATACTTGGAGCCTATGAGGGACATTCTCATTCAAATCTCCACATTCCACTCCCTGGCCCCCATAGGCTCATGATCATATAAAATACAAAATGCATTTTGTCCAACCTTAAAAGTCCGCATAGTGTTTACCACTATCAATACTATTCAAAATTCTACCATTCAAAGTCTCTTCTGAGACTTAGGGAAAGATCTCTACTGTAAGCTCCTGTAAAATCAAAAGACAAATTACATGTTCCCAACATTCAGTAGAACTGAATGCACATCCCCATTCCAAAAGGGAGGAATAGAGTCATAGTGAGGAAATATTGGACCAAAACAAGACCAAAAACCAGCAGGGAGAAGACCAAATCCAGTAGTATAACTTCTGGGACTTTACTTCCAAAGGGCTTAGATGGCTCAGCTCTTCTGGCTTTGCATGTACCACTCCCTGTATGCAGCTCTCCTTGGCAAATATCTCACAGCTCTGGCATCTCGAATGTCTTCTTGGGATCTCCACTGCCAACCAGGCTTCATCTTCATCTTCACAACTTCATATAATGGTCTATCAGGGCCTTCTTTATGCAGGGATGCCCCTGCTGCACTCTGCCTGGCCTTGGTAGCTCTCTGAAACTGAGGAGGAAGAACTGATGATCCTTTAACTCTAGTATCTTTCATGCCCTTAAAGCCAGAACCATGTGAATGACACTGATGGGTTTAGCTGCAAGTTTGGGATGGACACTAGTTTGCTTCAACCACATTCACAGCTTTTCTCTGCTGTGGATTTCTTGGAGTAGAAAACCCTTGCAGCATTTCCCTTTCACCATTTGGAGGCTTAGCTGGATGTGGTCTTACCCTGAAGGTACTCTTTCCATTGTTTACTTGTCAATTGCTAAGCCTCTCCTTAATCACTTTAATCCCCTTATCAAAAGGATCCTCTCTTTCATCATGGTTTGGCTCCAATATTAATCTTCTTGGTGCTCTTTTTTATCCAAACTGTACATTCTGCATTTCTTTCTGTCCCATTTGCTCTTTTTCATGGTAGATCTGTATAATATTCACCATTAACAGCCACACCACCATTTCTACATGGGCTCTCTTGAAATATCCTCTGCCAAAGAAATTAGCCCATTGTTTTCAACTTAGCCTCAGGCAAGCATTTGGGCTGTGGGCAAACTCCAGCCAGACTCTTTGCCAAAATATCCCAATTGCTGCATAAGTCCTTATGTTTCTCTGAACTACATTTTTTCTCAGCACTACTTTCTTCCAGGCTCCTACCAGAATGGCCCATTAAGCTCTGCTTACAGTAGTCAATAGCTTGTCTAACCCAAACTTCCAAAGTCTTCCACATTTCTCCAAACACCCACATGGTCAGGTTCTTCATAGCCAACACCCCATTCCTAGTACCAATTACTATATCAGTCACTTTTCTGTTGTTGTGATAGAACTACCACAACCAAGGGAACTTATGAAAGGAAGAGTTTATTTCAGCTACGGTTCCAGGAAAATTAGAGTCCATCCTGGAGAAGAAGTGCTGGAGCAGAAAGCAGAGGTTCACATCTTCAAGCAGGCACAGGAAGCAGCATTGCAACCGGAGACTGGCAAGGCTTTAAGAATTCCCTAAGCCCAACCCCCAGTGATGCTTCCTCTAACATGGCCACACCTTCTAAGACCTCCCAAAACAGTGACACCAACTGGAAACAAAATCTCCAAATACTTGGAGCCTATGAGGGACATTCTCATTCAAACCACCACACTGTTTCCCAGAGTAGGTACCAAAATACCTATTGGTTCACATTAAAATTTATTTTCTCAGGCTGTGGGGATAGCACAGCCGTTAAAGGCTGAGGCTAAGAACCGCAAAAAAAAAAAAAAATTTCTTTCAGCAGGGGTAAATGGGAAATTGGCCCAAGCATTTGGCCTAAAAAGCAATCTGGATTGTTCTCCCTTTGGAGTCTTAACCCTTTTTTTTTTTTTTGGCCTTTTCGAGACAGGGTCTCCCTGTAGCCACCCAGCTGTCCACTGGAACGCACTCTGTAGACCAGGCTGGCCTTGAACTCACAAAGATCCTCTTGCCTCTGCCTCCCAAGTGCTAGGATTAAAGGCGTGCGCCACCATGCCCGGCGGAGTCTTAACTCTTATACCTTGACTTGCTCAAATAGAAATGTGTGTTTGGACATATGTGGTTACATGTTCGGATGGGTACACATGTTAGAAGTGCTGCCGAGAGCATGGTCTGAGAGGTCCAGAAGAATCCAGGACATGGGGGCTGGAGAGACGGCTCAGCGGTTAAGAGCACTGACTGCTCTTGCACAGGACCCATGTTCGATTCCCAGCACCCACTTGGCGGCTGAGAACCACGTTTTTTTTTTTTTTTTTTTTTCTTTTGGTCTTTTTATGAGACAGGGTCTCCCTCTAGCCCCAGCTGTCCTGGAACTCACTCTATTGGACCAGGCTGGCCTTGAACCACAAAGATCCCTGGAGAACCATCTTTAAAAAACTCAGTTCCAGGGGAATCCGATGCCACATCTTTCTGACCTCCGCAAGCATTGCACGACACAGGGGCACCAACCTACATGCAGACAGTAACATTCATACACATAAAAAATAAAATTTAAAATACATATATTAAAAGAATCCAGGACACAAATATTATGATACAATCTAATTTTATTCAAGTTAATTATGCAATTTAATTTTATACAAGTTAATTATAGCAATCATGATTCTGTCCCATTTCTAGCCTAACTCCCCAGAACTGCTCACTTACATGGCGTTCTCTTAGCCTCCTGGAAGCAATGGATTGGCTCCATGCTAGGGAGTTTCCAGGCAGCTCTGGGTGGACAGGTCTGGGGCAGCTCTGAGCCAGTGGGTCCCATGTGCCAGTCTAGCGTGTGGTTCCAGGCAGCATCTTCCAACCCGCTACAGGCAGTGTCAGGTAGCCGCAGCTCCCCTCTCACATGTGGGGGTTCCCCAGGAAGGGGACGTACGGGAGATAGTACCTCACATGCAGGTCCCCCAGGGGGAGTGAGAGAGCCAAGTCATTTTGCACTTCCTACTTAAGTAGCTGGTAACCAGGAGGAGGGAGTGAACTTGGTCCTAGGTGATTATCTGGGGCCCCCAGATAATCACCTATGTGATTATATGTGGTCCCCATCCACGAACAGTCTGTCTGAGATTCATCCCCGGGTTGTGGGCAGGTGGGATCCCAGTCTGGTTATCTTGTCAGCCCTGCAAGTTTGGCTTCCAGCAGCGGGGCCCTTCTTGCGGATTCAGGGCCCCTGCTGCCTGATTATCTGAATAGACTTAGTTAGTGCAGGTTCAGACTAAGCTAAATTAACATTCCTATTCTCTAAAGTTACAGCACTTCAAATCCACACATTTTTCCAATGTTAATTATGCTCCTAACATGTGCATATACATGTGCACATGTGTATGGAGGCCAGAGGTCAATCTCATCAGCTTGTGTTTATCAGGAGACACCACCTTGCTTTTTGAGACAAGGGGTCTTACTGGGTCTTGAAGCTCACTGATAGGCTAGCCTAGCTGGTGGGCAAGCCCCTGTCTCCACCTCCTCAGCATGCTGGGATGGCAGATGAGCTGAGGTCACAAGCACACAGCACCATGCTGAGCTTGTCCCCCGCCGCATGGATGCTGGAGACTGAACTCCGGTTCAGATCCTCATCCCTGCATCACATTTCACTAACTGATCTATGTCCCCCAGCCCTTCAAACAGAAGTCTTGACGCATGAATTTTTTTTCCAATGTGTATGAATGAACCGTCTGCATGCAGGTTTGTGCACCCATGTCGTGCAATGCCACAGAGGTCAGAAGAGGGTGTCGGATTGCCCTGGAACTGGAGTTAAAGATGCTCTCAGCCACCATGTGGGTGCTGGGGATCGAACCCGGGTCCTCTGCAAGAGCAGCTGGCTCTCTTAACTTTAATGGCTAGGCCATCTCTCAGCCCAGTGAATTTTGTTTTTATGCATTGTTCCTCAACAGGGTTCTGTTTTTGGCCTAAGGTAGAATCCTCCCTCCCCCTGCCACCACCACTAAATGCATTTTCGCACTTTTTAGAAATTAAAAAAAAAAAAAAAACAGGATAAGGAAATACTTCTGACTGCCCAGTTTCTCGGAGCGGAATTGTCCCTGTTCAGTACTGCAAAGACTGCTGGATTTCCCCAGAGACTCAGGCAGGCTTCCTGCTTCGAATGTAGGTTGTGCAGAGGGAGGGACAGCAATGGGAGTAAGCCCATCACTAGTGCCCTGCCCCAGGTGGGTGGGCACAGCGCACAGATGACACATGTGAAGCCTGGACAGAAGCAGTTTGCTCACATTCTGGAATAGGCAAGGTGTGCCAATGTGTAAGGATTTTTGCCTTTGCTTCACTCGTGTTTCTGTATCCATTGCTGCTATCTCTGCCAGTTCTTCAGTCCTACCAGGTCTCTGTGGTCAGGAAATTCCAGGGCTGGCCCAGGTGGCCCCAGCTACCACAGCCTGTTGATACATTCTCTATTACCTGTCAGATCTGGATGCTTCTCTGTTCTTCATGCCCACTGTCCAGGCAAGGCAGAGGCCATGACAATTATGCCAGCCTCGGCTGGCCACCTTTTCCCCTCTGTGGGTCTCTGCTCACCCACTCTGTAGCAGGAACCATTAGTTCCCCTGTTTAATCAGAGGTTTCCTACTATTCTCCAGTCTGAACTAATGTCAGGAGGAGGGACTCTCAAGCTGTACAGTGCATCACACCGTCTAGAGTGCTTTAAATTCTGACTTGTGTGGTAAGTCTGGAGTCGGGCCTGCGGTTCGGTATTTCTGTGGAGAGGGGGTGGTGCCAGAGCTGCTGGTCTCTACACTACTCCATGGGAGGAGGAAGCCGAGGACCCTGGCTTGTCACCTCTAGGCTCCTCTTTGGCCACCTCCCCAGCTCTGTCCCATTCATGAGGAAGTTGTAGTTCTCATAATGCATCATATCCTTGTTCACTGCGCAGCCCCTGGACAAACTGTCCTGTTTCCCCCATGAAAGTTCTGGTTCTCCAAACATAGAGAACTGAGTCAAGCACGCTTCTAGCCTGGAAGGGTGAGAGGTGGAAGAGCACTGTGGTCTTCTTTTCTGCTAAGTGACAAGGTTCAAGGGTTGTGAGGGCTGGCTATGAGGTACATGGCAGAGCAGGGGATTCTGTCCTCCACCGAAGGTCTTTTGAAGAGGGCTTTGTATCACCAGAAGTCATCTACAGGTTACTTCCTGTTGGTTGTACCTTTGGCTGTTCCACTATTCCATTCTCAGGAGAGCTGAGTTATTGAGGTAAATTGCCTAGAGCCGTTTGACCAGGGCTAGCTTTACAGCTGTGCGTATGTACAGGCTAATGGAAAGTAATGTCAAAGTGAGCAGGGTCATTGGAGGGGTGATGTCTGATTCCCACAAAAATTTTTTTTTGTCTTTATTTTTTTTTTTGAGACAGAGTCTCCCTGTAGCCCCAGCTGGCCTGGAACCCACTATGTAGACCAGGCTGGCCTTGAACTCACATAGTTCTACTTGCCTCTGCCTCCCAAGTGCTGTGACTAAAGGCGTGCATCACCACACCTGGAAAAATTCTTTTTTTCTAATTTCTTAATATTTTTAGAGGTTGGGATCAAACCCTGGGCCTTACACATGCTAGGCCTAGTCCTGAGATACACTCCCAGCCTTACAAGAATAATCACTAAAACCTCGCTAAAACCAGTACTATAGTTTCTTTCTTGTGTTTCTTTGCTTTTCTTTCTTGTTTCCCTACATTTTCCTTTCTCTCTCTTGGCTTATGTGTTCACTTGATTGTTTTGTGTGAGTTATAAAAAAATGGTTTCCCAAGCAGGTTACAAGTGTGCTAGCCTTTAACTAGGGAAATCCTGGATTCTCTCTCTGGAGTGCTCAGAGCCAGGTTTCCAGTCCCAGCCTCTCCCATCCCTTCAGGAATTGGGAATGGATTGTGAGCTCCTGAGGTATGGGTCTGACCAATTTAGCCATGTGATTTCAGCCTGGGCAGCCACAGTGATAGTTAAGTTTAGAAAAAGTGGGACAATACTAGGTACATGTCAAGTAAATATATCCTTCTGTAAGGAAGCCAGGGAAAGTATGTGACACCTACAGTGACTGTTGGAAAGCATGTGACACCTAAAGGACTCCAGTGTCATGGCTGTTGGCTACATGGAAAAATCTTTTGGCTCTCTAACTTTAAAAGACATTGAGCTGCCAGGCGTGTGGGCGCACGCCTTTAATCCTACAGCTCGGGAGGCAGAGCAGGAAGATCTTTGTGAGTTCAAGGCCAGCCTGTCTACAGAGTGAGTTCGGACAGCTGGGGCTGACAGGGAGATCCTGTCTGAAAACAAAAAAAAAAAAAAAAATGTCCTTTCTGGGTCTTGCTGTCTTCTTAGAGGGAAGAACACAGGCTCTCTTGAGACGCTGTAATTTGTTTTGCAGTGTCATCATTACAGATGTTCTGCAGCTGCTCTGTTTGAAGCAGATAACAACTTTTTATTTATGAAATTGCAAATATAGTGTGTCTACTCAATATTTACTTATTTTTAAAATTTTTTAATTTATTTTTGTGTATGAGCGGTAATTTGCCTGCATGTATGTAATTGCACTCTTGTTGTGCAATGACCACAGAGGCCAGAAGAGGGTGTTGGAGCCCTCAGAATTGGAGTTAGAGGATGTTGTTAGCTACCATGTGGGTGCTGAAAGAGGAAAGAGAAAATGAGAAAGGCATGGGGGGGGAATCAGACTCTGCTTTAAAGGGACATTAATAAGAATGAATTTCATACATTACAGAAGAACAGAAATCATGTAAAGGGAAAAAATGAGCAAGGGTTATTAAATCTTCTAGTTCTTGGGTTAAGAAAAGCTCAGTGGTTAAGAACAACTCTTCAGAGGACCCAGTTTGGTTCCTGCACCCAATGTGGCACAACATTTTAGTTCTAGGGGATCTGTGTTTCTCTGGACCTCCATGGCAGGCATACACATGTGGTGCACTTCACATATGCAGGCAAACACTCATATTGTAAAATAAAATTTTATTATAATAATTATTATCATCTTTTTTGAGACAGGGTCTCCCCATAGACCCCCATTGCTAGGATAAAAGATATGTGCCACCACACCCACCTTAAAGATGGTTCTTAACCACCATGTGGGTGCTGGGAATCAAACCCGGGTCCTCTGCAAGAGCAGTTGGTGCTCCTAACCACTGAGCCATCTCTCCAGCCCCTGTAAAATAATTTTTTAATATATAGTTCTAAAAATATATAGTCCTAAAATATATATTGTCCTAAAAATAAATAATAAAACATGTATAGTCTTAATAATATATAGACCTAAAAATATATAGTCCTAAAAAATATATAATCCCAGCACTCAGGAGGCAGAGTCAGGTGGATCCTGTGAGTTTCAAAGCCAGCCTGGTCTACAGAGTGAGTTCCAGGCCACCTGGGGCTATAGGGCAGACCCTGTCTCAAAAAGGACATATATATATCCCTTAGACAGGGCAGACAGGCCGATCTCTGTGATTCAGGCCAACCTGGGTCTACATAGTGTGTTCCAGCCAGCTGGGGCTACTCTCAAAAATACTATAAATATAAGTCAAGTCAAAGTTTAAAAAAAAAAAATCTCTTTGAAACTGACTACACTGGCATTTACTTCTGAAAATGAGTGGTCCTGTTCTATTACATTGAGAAGTCTCCAGTCCTGTTCTTTGTCTGCCCTCTGGTGGACACAGTGCTGAACAGACAATTCAACAGATGTTTGCTAGAGAAAAAAAAAAAAAAATCAAGTATAATAGGCACTGGGAGTGGAGAGATGGCTCGACCCTTAAGAGCACTGGCTGTCTTTCAGAGGACGCACCCATTGACAGCTAACAACAACCCATAACTCCAGTTCCAGGGGATCTGACACTATCTTCTGTCCTCTGAGGGCACTGCATGACACAGGTGCACTTATGTACATACAGGCAATACACTCATACACATAATAAAAAAAAAAAAAAAAAAAGTCGCCGGGCGGTGGTGGCGCACAATCCAGCATTGGGACAGCAGAGGCAGGGAATCTTGGAGTTCAGCCAGCCTGGTCTACAGGTGAGTTCCAGGACAGCTGGGGCTACAGGGAGACCCTGTCCTCTCGAAACTCCCCCCACACCCACCAACAAAACCACCGTAAGTGAAATAAAGAGAGTAATAGACCCATGTGTCTAGGTAATTGTTACTTCTTATCTTCTTCATAATCTTGTAGGATAAACAATAAATGCCCTCATTTAAACATCAGCTAGTCATTCTAGGATATGGACCAAATATATACATACATTAAACCACTCCATAAAGTAGATGCATTTGCATAGCAAAATATCCCTGCCTACTCACCTAGTTTATCCCAAGCATCCAAGATGTTTTACAGATCTTTATTCTTTTTGTTGTTTTGCTTGTTTGTGTGTGTGTGTGTGTGTGTGTGTGTGTGTGTGTCTTGTTTTGGGGACAGTCTTACTCCTCTGAATTCCTGGGCTGGTTAGAGGCTTCAGATCCTCCTGTCTCAGGCCCCTCAGTGTTAGGAGTACAACAATGCATCATGAAACTCCACTTACTTTCCTTAATTTGTACTATAATAGTAATAGTTTTTCTTCAATTTTCCAAACATAAAAATATTATATACAACTTGTCCCCACCACCCACGTATCCTCCAGCATCTGGAAGCGTGACCAATTCTTGGGAATTAACAAGGCCCTTCAGTGGTTGCTCTTGTTCCAGGTCATCTGGAGTGAGACAATACCACTGCCTCCATCCCTGTCCACTGCCTCCATCCTTTTTTTTTTGAGCTGGCCTGGCCTGGAGCTCTCTCTGTAGACCAGGCTGGCCTTGAACTCACAGAGATCTGCCTCCCGAGTACTGGGATTAAAGGCATGTGCCACCACATCCAGCATTATCAGCCTTGTGTGAATGTTGGATTAAACTCACCAGCCTCGAGTCAGTGCAGTTTTCAGGGTGATAGGAATAAAGTTCATCTTCATGAGTGTAGTGTGGGAGTAGAAACAGGAAACACTGACACAGCCTCCCTAAAACACACCCCACCCTTCTCCCCATGGGATGTTTCTGACTGTGGGATCCTCCTTGGCTGTAGCCTCTCCAGTCTGCTGGGCCCTTTCTCTCTCCTGGTCCTTCTGCTAACAGGCCATCTTCTAGCAAGCACATTTCCATTAATAACTTTTGTCCTCTCTACCCCAAGCTAGGCTGTACTCGGCTTTGTCTCTTCTGAGGCTCAGGAAGACATGCTGGTTTCCTTCAATACAGATAGCCAACAGAAACTTGGAAATTTCGACTCCAGATTAAACTGCTATGCTAGGCTCTCACATGTGCTCAGTTAAAGCAAGCTAGGGGGTCTGTTACAGCACCGGCCTGCTCTAGTCATGCTCACCCACCCTAGAGGTCCCCCGACGACGACGACAACGACGACGACGACGAGCCCTTGCCTATGCTCTCCCCTCCCAGCACCTGGGAATCACTATATTCAGATAAGGTCTTTAAGGTAATGACTCTTCCTGGTTAGTTGTCCACACATATAGGGAGAGACAATCGACTGTGGAACATTGTCATTAGCGTCTACAATGTCTACAGAGCTGGACAGTGACCACCAGGGGCTGGAAGCTTGTATCACTAGCTTCTAGTGGAATCTTAAAGGCTTTACTTGCTTTAAAATCAGTAAGTTCTAGAACTGTTATTTATTCTCTACTCATAGTGTATAAAGCAGCTTCACTAGCTTTAGAACCCAAGTCAGATTTAGCAATGGACTCGAATTGTCTAGTCCCTGCTTTCCTACCTAGCACTCTGGTTCCTGTGGGGATCAATGTGATTCCCCAGAAGTTAGGGAATACATGGCATTTCCCCAGGCACAGGGGTTGATTTGGAGTAGAGTGGTTGCTAATGTTTAAGTGTCCATATGTCCAGTTGTTTGTTATTTTTTATTTTATTTTATATTTTGGTCTTTCTTTTTTTTTTTTTTTTTTTTTTTTTGCCTCCCAATGCGGTTACTAAACGGCGTGCATCAACAGCCACAACCTGTAAAAATTCTTTTTTTTCCTCCTAATTTCTTAATAGTTTAGGAGGATGGGAATCAAACCCTGGCCTTACACATGCTAGCCCCCCCCCTAGTCCTGAGATACACTCCCAGCCTTACAAGAATAATCACTAAAACCTCGCTAAAACCGTGACCAATAGTTTCTTTCTTGGTTTCTTTGCTTCTTCTTTCTTGTTTCTTGTCCCTACTTTTCCTTTCTCTCTCTTGGCTTATGTGTTCACTTGATTGTTTTGTGTGAGTTATAAAAAAATGGTTTCCCAAGCAGGTTACAAGTGTGCTAGCCTTTAACTAGGGAAATCCTGGATTCTCTCTCTGGAGTGCTCAGAGCCAGGTTCCAGTCCCAGCCTCTCCCATCCTTCAAGGAATTGAATGGAATTGGTGAGCTCCTGAGGTATGGGTCTGTGGACAAGTTTAGCCATTGGAGGTTCAGGCCTGGGCAGGGCCACAGTGATAGTTAAGTTTAGAAAAAGTGGGACAAATACCTATGGTACATGTCAAGGAAATATGAATCCTTTCTGTAAGGAAGCCAGGGAAAGTAATTGTGACCACCTACAGTGACTGTGGAAAGCATGTGACAACCTAAAGGCTCCAGGGTCATGGCTGTTGGCTCCAATGGAAAAATCTTTAGTGGCTCTCTAACTTTAAAAGCAACATTGAGCCTGCCGAGGCGTGGTGGGCGCCGCCTGTTAATCCTAGCAGCTCGGGGGCAGAGCAGGAAGATCTTTGTGAGTTAAGGCCAGCATGTCTACAGAGGAGTTCGTGACAGACTGGGGCACAGGGAGATCCTGCTTCTGAAGAAGCAAAAAAAAAAAAAAAAATGGTCTTTTCTGGGTCTTTTGAGCTGTCTTCTTAGAGGGAAGGAACAGGCTTCTCTTGAAGACGCTGTAATTTGTTTTTGCAGTGTCATCATTACAGATGTTTCTGCAGCTGCTCTGTTTTGAAGCAGAATGAAACAACTTTGTATAATTATAAATTGCAAATATAGTTGTCTACGCAATAAGTTACTTATTTTAAAATTTTTTTATTTATTTTTGTGTATGAGCGGTAATTGCCCTGGCATGTAGTATTGGCCTCTGTATGTGCAATGACCACAGGAGGCCAAAGAGGTGTGTTGGAGCCCTCAGAATTGGAGTTAAGGATGTTTGTTAGCTCCATGTGGGTTGCTAAGAGAGGAAAGAGAAAATGAGAAAGGCATGGGGGGGGAATCAGACTCTGCTTTAAAGGGGCATTAATAAGAATGAATTTCATACATTACAGAAGAACAGAAATCATGTAAAGGGAAAAAATGAGCAAGGGTTATTAAATCTTCTAGTTCTTGGGTTAGAGAAAGCTCAGTGGTTAAGAACAATCTTCAGAGGACCCAGATTTGGTTCCGCACCCATGTGGCAACAACATTTTATTCTGTTCAGGGGATCTGTGTTTCTCTGGACCTCCATGAGCACCAGGCATACACATGGTGCACTTTCACATATGCAGGCAAACACTCATATTTGTAAAATAAAATTTTATTATAATAATTATTATCATCTTTTTTTGAGACAGGGTCTCCCCATAGACCCCCATTGCTAGGAAAAAGATATGTGCCACCACACCCACCTTAAAGATGGTTCTTAACCACCATGTGGGTGTGTGGAATCAAACCCGGTGTCTCCTGCAAGAGCATGTTGGTGCCCTAACCACTGAGACCATCTCTCCAGCCCCTGTAAATAATTTTTTAATATATAGTTCTAAAAATATATAGTCCTAAAATATATTTGTCTAAAAATAAATAAAAAACATTAATATTTAATATATAGCTAAAAATATATAGTCCTAAAAAATATATAATCCCCAGCACTCAGGAGGCAGAGTCAGTGGATCTCTGTGGTTTCAAAGCCAGCCTGGTCTACAGAGTGGAGTTTCCAGGCCATCCTGGGGGCTATAGGGCGACCCTGATCTCAAAAAGACATATATATATTCCTTAGACAGGGCAGTCAGGCCGATCTCTGTGATTCAGGCCAACCTGGTCTACATAGTGTGTTCCAGGCCAGCTGGGGCTACTCTCAAAAATACTATAAATATATAGTCAAGTCAAAGTTTAAAAAAAAAAAATCTCTTTGAACTGACTACACTGGCATTTACTTCTGAAAATGAGTGGTCCTGTTCTATTACATTGAGAAGTCTCCAGTCCTGTTCTTTGTCTGCCCTCTGGTGGACACAGTGCTGAACAGACAATTCAACAGATGTTTGCTAGAGAAAAAAAAAAAAGAAATCAAGTATATAATAGGCACTGGGAGTGGGAGAGATGGCTCGACCCTTAAGAGCACTGGCCTGTCTTTCAGAGGACGCAACCCATTTACAGCGTAACAACAACCCATAACTCCAGTTCCAGGGGATCTGACACTCTCTCCTGTCCTCTGAGGCACTGCATGACAAGGTGCACTTATGTAATACAGGCAATATCACTCATACACATAATAAAAAAAAAAAAAAAAAAAGTCGCCGGGCGTGGTGGCAGCACAATCCAGGCACTTGGGACGGGGCAGGGAATCTTGAGTTCAGCCAGCCTGGTCTACAGTGTGAGTTCCAGGACAGCTGGGGCTACAGGGAGACCCATGTCCTCTCGAAACTCCCCCCACACCCACCAACAAAACCACCTTTTTTTTTTGAGACAGGGTCTCCCTGTAGCCCCAGCTGTCCTGGAACTCACTATGTAGATCAGGCTGGCCTTGAACTCACAGAAATCCACCTGCCTCTACCTCCTGAGTGCTAGGATTAAAGGCATGAGCCACCACGCCCGGCCCCATTTGTTATTTTTTAGCTAGAACTAACATTTATTATTATTTTTTAATTTTTAAAAATTTATTTCTGTATGTGTATGAATGTACTGTCTGCACGCAGGTTTGTGCACCCGTGTCGTGCAATGCCGCAGAGGGTCAGAAGAGGGCGTCGGAGTTCTCCTGGAATTGGAGTTTTGGATGGTTCTCAGCCGCCATGTGGTTGCCGGGGATCTAACCCAGGTCCTCTGCAAGAGCGGTCGGCGCTCTTAACCGCTAGGCCATCTCTCCAGCCAATCAGTAGTCTGGCTGGGCTGGGTGGCCTAGGCCTGTAATCCTAGCTACTCAGGAGGCTGAGGCAGGAGAATTACAAGTTCAGTGTCAGTCCGAGCTACTTAGTGAGACCCTGTCTCTAAGAGGAAGAGTTGGAGAGATGGTTCTGTAGGTAAAGGTGTTTGCCACCAAGTCTGGTGACCTGAGTTTGATCCCCAGGTAGGAATCAACTCCTACAAGTTTTCTCTAACCTCAGGACACACACACACACACACACACACACACACACACACACACAATCAATCAATCAATCAATGTATAATAATTTTTTTTTTTTGGTCTTTTTGAGACAGGGTCTCCCTGTAGTCCCAGCTGACCTGGAACTCACTCTGTAGACCAGGCTGGCCTTGAACTTACAGAGACCCTCCTGCCTCTGCCTCCCAAGTGCTAGGATTTAAGGCATGTGCCACCACGCCCGGCTTCAATGTACAATAATTTTTTAAGTAAAAGGAGGACTGGGTATAGTTCAGTGGTACTGGGACTATAGCTCAGAGGTGCCTGGCATGCAGGAAGGTGCCATGAAGCACCCTGAATGACATAGATAAGGGCAGGTAAGTCAGTCCTTTTCCTGAGAATTCTAGGCTCTCAAATCAAAGGGTGGAATTCAAACCTGACCCCTAGGGTCTAGGGCAGGGCGCTCCACTTGCTAATGACCAGGACTATTCCTTAGTGTCTTCAGATGTAAAACTGAGATTATCCTATTGAATGAGCTGCTAGAAACTAAGCATTCAGAATACCTGGGTCATAGTTCAGTTAACCCAGGTGATGATGATGACAAAGATGATAACAACAATGGATAAAGCTCGAGGATAAAGTTGACAAAAAATGGACTCAACCTGTATGACCTCTCAAACCTTCAGTTCAAACTGACTTTCTAAATCAGATAATAGTTGCACAGGAAATAAGGTCAACAATCAGAGTAGGATCTCTTTAAACTAAAAAGCTTCTGTACAGCAAAAGAAACAACCAAAGAAGTGAAGGGAAAACCCACAGAGTGGGAGAAAATCTTTACCAGTGACACATCTAACAGAGGTTTAACATCCAGAGTATATAAATTACTCAAAAAACAAAGGACCAAGAAAACAAGTGACCCAATTTAAAGATGGGCTAAAGATCAGAACAGAGTTCTCAAAAGAAGAAATAAAGATGGCTAAGAAACATCTTAAAAAGTGTTCAACATAGTTAGTAATTAAGGCAATGAAAATTAAAACCACTTTTAACCAGGTATGGTGGTGCAAGCGTTTAATCCCAGCACTTGGGCAGAAGAGGCAGGTGGATCTCTGTGAGTTCAATACCAGCCTGGTCTACATATCGAGTTCCAGGACAGCTGGGGCTAAAAGGGAGACCATGTCTCAAAATGACCGAAAAGCAAAAACAAAAACAAAATCAACATAAACACTTTAAGATGTCAATATCGATAGAGTTTCATATGTTTTGTGAACTGTTTGCAGAATGTTCAATTTATGTGCCCATCAGTAATAGGAGACCCCTTGGCCCCACAAACTATGAAGACTTAGAATTCTTAAAAGAATTTTACCTTTTCACCTATTTATTTAATGAGTTAAAATGTTTGTGTTTATGATTGCATTTCCCTGGAATAATCTATTCATTGTTTATAGGTCCTTCCTGTTTCCTTTTCAGTGAAATATGTGTTCACAACTACCCAGAAATCATTTGGATGCCTGCCACAGAAGCATAAATTGCCTTTAAGGTATCAAAAGAAGTCCCCTGCTGATGGGGAGAAACAGAGTTCCAGGAGCCACTGAAGACTGGCACCCTCAGGGGAGAGAGGAGCAGCTCCAGTTCTGGGAAAGGGAGTGCGGCCAAGCTTTTGGTGCTTCTAGTTCTGCAAAAAAGGAACCACTCAGCTGTTATGTGAACTAACCAAAACTCAACCCAAATAGGGTTAATCATTAAAAGACTTTCTCAGTACATTATCACTGAGAAGCCCAGGGGCAGGGCTCATAGTTTGTAGGTTACTGTGGATGTTTACTTCTAACATTTTCAGAGTTTCAGTTTTCACATTGAGGTCTTTGATCCATTTAGAGTTGATTTTTTTTTAATTGTATTTATTTATTTATTTTTAACAAATCTAGACCCGTGTTCCCGCTCATTCCCCCACCCCGTCAGAGCTCGTGCATTCTGCCAAACATGCTTTCCATCTCTTAGTCTTTCTCAATATTTTCCATGGGGACGTTGACTGTTTTGAGCAGAAGTTCACTGTTTCAGTCAGTTCTTTGATGCAGTATTTTCTGTTGTTGTTGTTGTTTCCAAAATGCATTATGTCCAACTGCTTTGTACAGAAGCTCAGGGGGCCCTACACAAGAAATACTTACAACTGGGTAATTGGCACTAGCATCCACAGATGAGGGATACCATTCGTCGTTTGTTTTTCTGGGACTGTGTTACTTCACTCAGCATGATGTCCTCTAGCTCCAGCCATTTTCCTGCAAAGCTCGTGATGTCGTCTTTCTTTACTGCTGCATAGAACTCCATTGTGTAGATGTACCACATTTTCTCTATCCACTCGTCAGTTGAGGGGCATTTAGGTTGGTTCCAGCTCTTTGCTATTGTGAAGAGAGCTGAAATAAACATGGCCTTGCATGTATCTCTGTGGTGGCGTAAGTCTTGAGGGTACATGCCCAGGAGTGGTATGGCTGGGTTGGGTGGCAAGTTCATTCCAAGTCTTCCAAGGGTTCTCCACACTGCTTTCCATAGTGGCTGTACGAGTTTACATTCCCACCAGCAGTGGATGAGTGTTCCCCTTTCCCCACAACCTCTCCAGCACTTGGTATCATTTGTTTTCTTGATCCTAGCCAGTCTTACTGGAGTAAGATGATATCTTAAAGTGGTTTTGATTTGCATTTCCTTAATGATTAGTGATGTTGAGCAGTTCTTGAGGTGTTTCTCAGACATCTCTAATTCCTCGCTTGTGAAGTCTCTGTTCAGTTCTTTGCTCCATCTATTGAGCGGGTCGTTTGTTTTCTTTTTTCTTTGTTTTTTGAGTAGTGTATATATTCTGGAAATCAATGCTTTGTCAGATGTATCTGCAGTGAAGGTTTCCTCCCACTCTGTGGGATTTCTCTTCACTTCCTTGATTGTTTCTTTTGATGTACAGAAGCTTTTGAGTTTGATGAGGTCCCATTTGTCAATTGTCGACCTTAATTCTTGTGCAGCTGCTGTCTGATTTAGGAAGTCTTTTCCTACGCCTATGTCTTGTAGTCTGCTGCCAACTTTTTCTTCTATCATCTTCAGGGTTTGGGGTTTCACGTTGAGGTCTTTAATCCATCTGGAGTTGACTTTTGTACAGGGTGAGAGGTAGGGGTTTAATTTCATTCTTCTACAAGTGGTGATCCAGTTTTGCCAACACCACTTGCTGAAGATGCTGTCTTTTCTCCATTGTGGTTTCTTGGCCCCCAGAGTTGATTTTTGTACAAGGTGAAAGATAAGGGTTTAATTTCTTCTTTCTTTTTTTTTTTCTTTCTGGTTTTTTGGAGACAGGGTCTCCCTGTAGCCTCAGCTGGCCTGGAACTCCCTAATGTAGAACAGGCTGTTCTTGAACTCACAGAGATCTGCCTGCCTCTGCCTCCTGAGTCCTGGGATTAAAGGCGAGCTCCACCACACCTGGCGAAGGTGTTTAGTCTACAGGTGGCAATCCAGTTTTGCCAGCACCATTTGCAAGAAAACAAATGATACCAATTCCTGGAAAGGTTGTGGGGAAAGAGGAATTCTCATTCACTGCTGGTGGGATTGCAAACTCTTGCAACCCCTATGGAAAGTAATGTGGAGAACTCTTTGGTTGGTTGGTTGTTTTTTTTAAAACAGGGTCTCCCTGTAGCCCCAGCTGGCCTGGAACTAGCCCTGTAGACCAGGGTGGTCTGGGACTCACAGAGATCCGCCTGCCTCTGCCTCCTGAGTGCTGGGACTAAAGGCATGTGCCACCACACCCAGTGCAAAGGGGGTTCTTAGCAGCCATGTGTGCTGGGAATTGAACTCAGGTCCTCTGCAAGAGCAGTCAGTGCTCTTAACCGATGAGCCATCTCTCCAGCCCTCTGGGGGGGGGGCTTAAAAGACTAAAAATGAACCTACAATTTGACCCACTCATACCCCTTCTGGGTATATGCCCAAAGGACTCATCCTATTACAGAGATACTTGCACATCCAGTAAACATGGGAAACTCTTTTCACAATAGCAGCAACCTAAGTGTCCCTCAGCTGATGAGTGGATAATGAAAATGTGATGCATTTACACAATGAAGCTCTACACAGCAGTAACGAAAGCTATTTCCAGAGGCTGGAGAGATGGCTTAGCGGTCAAGAGCGCCGACCGCTCTTACAGAGGACCCGGGTTCGATCCCCAGCACCCACATGGCGGCCGAGAGCCCTCTGAAACTCCAATTCCAGGAGAGCTCCAGTTCCAGGGGAATCCGACACCCTCTTCTGACCTCCGCGGTATTGCACGACACGGGTGCACAAACATGTATGCAGACAGTACATTCATACACATACAGAAATAAATAAAATTAAATTAAAGAAAGATATCGCCAGGCATGGTGGCACACGCCTGTAATCCCAGCGCTTGGGAGGCAGAAGCAGGTGGATCTCTGTGAGTTCAAGACCAGTCTGGTCCACATAGCGAGTTCCAGGACAGCTGGGGCTACAGGGAGACCATGTCTCAAAAAGACCAAAAAAAAAATAATAAAATAAAAATTGCCAAGTCTAATGTTGTGACACTTTTGCTCTGTTTTCTTCTAGGTTTAGGTTTTAGCTTTCTTATTTATTTATTTCTGTATGTGTATGAATGTACTGTCTGCATGCAGGTCTGTGCACCCGTGTCGTGCAGCGGAAGTCAGAGGATGGTGTCGAATTCTCAGCCACCGTGTAGGTGCTGGGAATCGAACCCAGGTCCTCTGCAAGAACAGTCGGCGCTCTTAACCACTAGGCCATCTCTCCAGCCACCCTCCGGGTTTTCAAGGAGACTAAGCTCACACAACTAGCTGCAGCAGGGAAGCTAAGTTGCCCATAAACCACGGCAGCTGTCAGGCCCACCCGGAGATTGAATCAGACCGGCCTCCTCTTTCCCTGCCCACGAAGCTCCGAGCTTGCCGGGACGCCACTGACTCCGCAGCGTTCCGGGTATTTTCCCGGCCAAGATTTCCCTCTTGCTCCCCGTGGGCCCACCCCGGAAGAGGCGGGACGGAGGCCTTGCTTGACTCTGATTGGCCGGCTTCGTACATTTCGCGCGCGGAGAGTGGCCTGATGGCGGCATCGTGGCAGCCGCGATTCTCCGGACGCACCAGGTAAGAGCTGCCGCCTTGCCCACCCCTGGGGACCGTCTCTGACCTGGAGTTCTTATGGAGAGAATCGTTCCCGGAGTCCCCTGGGCAGGAGAGGACCTCAGCTGTCAGCGTAGCTTTGTGGGGAGGGAGCCTCAGAATGGCTTGAAACAAGCAGATACCGAGTGGATGTTATTTGCTTAGTGGAAACCACAGACCACACGAACCAGATCTCTGACCTAGAGACCATGATACCTCTTTAGAGCTTGGCATGTCCCAAGTGCCCAAAGGGTATCCGAGGGTGTGACAGGCATCTTTTTTATTAAGAGTCATGAATCAAGATAGCCTGCTAAACTGCACTCTGAAAGATTTTGAGGATTCCTAGCCTTAAGGTCCGCTGGGAATGTGGGGCACATCCAAGGTCTGGTCCTGACAGGAGAAAGTCCACCTGCTGCAGGTTAGCAAGATATTTCTGCGGGAGTTCTTCTTTGGGAAGTCTGCCTTCGCGGGTGGTGTTTGTAGATGTTGTAGGATGAGGAAAATGCCCAGTCTCCGGTGAGCATCGGGGAGTATCAGAAACGAATACAATACTGTTTTGCAAGTCAGCTGACGAAGTGAAAGGCGTTTGAAAGTTTCTGATAGGCCAGAAGGTTTTGTTATTTGCCGTTTTGAAGTTTGCACAGTTGCATACAGCAAAGAATAATGAATGGACTATCTTAGACATTCCCATGTTTTAGAAGTCACACTTGGACTCTGGCCCAAGGCAAGAAGGTGTTTGCGAACCACAGACAAGAGACAGGTGAAAGAGTTCTGGATAAGCACTATGCCATCTGTTTTTGTTACTTGGACCATTCACAAGCCATTTAACTTTTCAGAATCACAGTCTTGAGTTGCCATCAAATATTTGTTCTGCAGGTTTGAGCATTCTGACTTAGGTTTGAGAATCACCTAAAGCTGGGAATTGGTTAGAAATGAGAAGTCTCAGACCCATCCCAGAGTTACTAAATAGACATTGGGTGGAGGTGACTTCATACAACCTGTTAGCAAGCCATCCAGGTGAATCAGTATTTGGGGCGTCTTCCCCTCCCCCAGTTTTAGACATGGAACCTAGGACCTCCTGCCTGCTAAACTAGTGCTTCACCATTGACCTGCAGCCTCTGCTGGTTCTGTTCTCAGCTGCAATTTGAGAGCCAGCTCTAAACAGTGCTTGGGTTTTGTTGTTTTCCTGTGACTCACAGTACAGTGTTCTCCATCACACTTAGTGTACATGTCTACTCATGCAAATACACAAAACTCACCGGAAGATGCACATTTTATGTTATACCCTGGTATACACAGTTGAGAAGTCTTACAAAATGTCCTTCATGTAATACAAGTTCTGCTTTTTTTTTTTTTTTTTTTTTTTTTTTTTTTT
>VZQC01013686.1:270575-324786 GCA_009823505.1 Rhizomys pruinosus | reverse complement strand
GCGCAGATTGCTCTTGCAGAGGACCTGGGTTCGATCCCCAGCACCCACATGGTGGCTGAGAATGGTCTTTAACTCCAGTTCCAGGGGAATCCGACACCCTCTTCTGACCTCCGTGGCATTGCACGACACAGGTGTACCAACCTACCTGCAGACAGTACATTCATACACATAAAACACATTTTATTTTTTTTTTTGTTTTTTTGTCTTTATGAGACAGAGTATCTCTGTTGTAACCCCAGCTGGCCTGGGGGTAGACCAGGGTGGCCTTGAACTCACAGAGATCCACCTCCCTCTAAAGGCATGTGCCACCTTACCTGGCTTTTCTAAAGGTTTTTGTTGTAACCTCCATTCAGTGTACAGAGTGAGTACAATTAATGAGGAAGATAATTTGGAAAGAAATGCTTGGGAGGAGACACAAGCTATGGTGCTTTTCTTGTTTAAAACATTTTCTAATTTTCTCTTTTGGGTTTTTGTTTTTTGTGTTTAATAGTGTAAAATATTCAAAGAACAATTTAGGAAGAACACATTCCATGAGGCATGTAAGTAATCTTTTGTATGTTTTGATTTTCTTGTGGTTGAAAACAAAACTCTCCTCTTATAAGGAACCACAGTTTTGTGGAGTTCTCTTAATATGCTCATTTTAAAAATTGTAGTGGAAGCTGGGTGTGGTGGTACATGCCTTTAATCCCAGCATTTGGAAGGCAGAGGCAGATGGATCTCTGTGAGTTCAAGGCCAGACTGGTCTACATAGTGAGTTCCAGGACAGCTGGGGCTACAGGGAGACCCTGTCTCAGAAAAAAAAATTGTAGGGCTGGAGAGATGGCCTAGTGGCTAAGAGTGTCAACTGCTCTTTCAGAGGACCCGGGTTCGATCCCCAGCACCCACATGGCGGCTGAGAACTGTCTGAAACTCCAATTCCAGGAGAACTCCAGTTCCAGGGGAACTCCAGTTCCAGGGGAATCCGACACCCTCTTCTGACCTCCATGACATTGCACAACAAGGGTGCACAAATCTACATGCAGACAGTACATTCATACAATAGAGAAAAATAAATAAAAAATTGTAGTGGAAAATGTGTTAATATTTTAGAACCATCTTTTTCTCTAAGCCTAGCTTGACTAATTTTATTCAGTCACTGATGTCATATAACTTCCTACAGCCTGTCATTTACATCAGTTTCTCCATGTTTTAGGGGTTTTTTTTGACAGGGCTTCCTAGTCTTAGCTCACCTGGAACTTACTATATGTAGACCAGGCTGGCCTCCATCTCACAGAAATCTACCTGCCTTTGCCTCCTGAGGGCTGAGATTAAGGACATGTGCCACCACACTTGGCATTCCATGTTACAGGATTAAAGAAAATAAATTTATTTTTATGTGTATGAGTGGTTTGCCTGCATGTATGCAAGCACATACGTGTGATGCAAGCACATACGTGCAATGCAGTGCCTACAGCACTGGATCCCCTGGAACTAGGGTTTTAGACAGTTGTTAGCTACCATCTGGGTGCTGGGAATCAAACATAAGTCCTCTGGAAAAGCAGCCAGTGCTCTTTAACTGCTGAGCCATCTCTCCAGGACTCATGTTACAGTTGTTAACAGCTGCTTATGATTTTATGCTGTTCCTCTTAGTCCATGTTATAGTTTTATTTTTCTTCAAGAAAATGTCTGTTAAAAGCAGGTACATTCCTTTAGCACTCTTTTTTTTTAATATTTTTTTTTATTTTATTTATTTTGTATTTGTATGAATGTACTGTCTGCATGCAGGTTTGCACACCCATGTTGTGCGATGCCGCGGAGGTCAGAAGGATGTCACATTCCCCTGGAACTGGAGTTAAAGACAGTTTTCAGCCGCCATGTGGGTGCTGGGGATCGAACCCAGGTCCTCTGCAAGAGCAGTCGGCGCCCTTAACTGCTAGGCCATCTCTCCAGCCCCCTTTAGCACTCCTAAATCATGAATTCCAGTTTATTTCCCATGCCATTTCAAGTTATTGGTGTGATGAGAGCACCTGCTTTTCAAGTTTCAGGTTGGCTCTTCAGAGTTCCTTGTGTCCTCTGGCCCTGGGTTTCTCTGTCTTAGATGGTCTCCCCTCCCTGCTGTCCTAATCCCAGCCTGGGATGACTCCTAAATTTGTCATGAAACCCCAGGACACTTCTGTGGGATTTGTTCAGCTTTCCTGCCCACCCACTGCTCAGGGTAGCTTAAGTGTCTGGGTGGCCTGCCTGGTGAGTTCTCGGAGCCTTTGGCCCTGTTCCAGCCATTGTTGGACATCCATCTAGAGTGATTTCCGTCCTTTCAGGTCCTCCATCTGGGAAGAAGGGACCTTGTGAGCCACAGAGGCCCTGCTTTGGCCCCCGCGCAGACCTCTGTTCTTTCTTTGCATTCTTTCACCCAGCACTCGGTGAGGGAGTCTTTCCCTGAGGCTCTGTTTGTTGTGTTGTTGTTTTTTTCTCCACCTTTATTGCATTTCCTTTTTATCTTCCAGTCTTTTCTTGTCTGTTAATAACATTCTCCTGCAAAAGAGAAATGAAAAAAAAAAGAAAAAAAAAAGATGAAATTTAAAAAAGAAAAAAAAAAAAGAACATTCTCCTGCATTCTCTAAGCTACCAGCTATAGATGCTTGCCACAGTGGTCTGTTCCTGAAAGACTGAAGTCAGACTCGGAGACCCTTGGCTTGTACCAGCTCAGGAGTGCTTTCACTGCCCTTCTGAGAGTCTTTATTAGACGCTCAGCATTTGAAGTACTCACAGAGTTTATATAATAAGTGTTCAAGCAGTGCAAAACACATAGAAATTTTCCCATTTTAGTAGTAAGAAAACAGCACAGAGCATCCAAGGTCATGGTGAGTGGGCCAGTATCAGACCTCCTTTGATATATGCAAAAAAATAAAGGGGTGAGGGGCAACTCAGTTGTCCCAGCATTCCAGAGACAGATGTCTACTCTGTCCCCAGCATCCCGGGAGCAGACTCTCTTTCCTCACGTCTTCACGTCAACAGCTATGGAAGGTCTTCTCATTTTATCATCAGGATTTAGTGTTTTACTGTATATTGACTAGACTGAATTGCAAGCTGTGGTCTACCTCCTGTAGAAAGGAGGCTTTATTCATGTGCAGTCAAAGTTGCTTATGAGCAGGATGTGGTAGTGTACCCCTTTAATCCCAGCATTTGGGAGGCAGGTAGGCCTCTCTCTGTGAGTTCAAGGCCAGCCTGGTCTACACAAGTTCTAGGCCACATGGGGCTACAGAGAGGCCCTGTCTCAATAAAACCAAAAAAAAAAAAAAAAAAAAAAAAAAAAAAAAAAAAAAAAACCTGCTTGTGAATTTTGGGGCAGTGGCCTATTTTGGGGAGAGAGCTATAGCTTCCCTTACATCAGAGATTTAGGCAAATGATACCCTGTGGGCCAAATCTAGCCTGCCATTTGTGTTTTTTGTTTGTTTGTTTGTTTGTTTTTGGTCTTTGAGACAGGGTCTCCCTGTAGCCCCAGCTTGCCTGGAACTCACTGTGTAGACCAGGCTGTCCTTGAACTCACAGAGATCCCCTGCCTCTGCCTCCCAAGTGCTGGAATTACAGGCGTCTGCCACCACACCCAGTGCCATTTGTTTTTATGCAGCCTTGTGAACTAAGAATTTGCGGGGGGGATGTTTTGGGGGATTTTTTTGGTTTGTTTTTTGTATGTCATGTTTTTGAGTGGTTTAAATAAGCCAGGCGTGATGGCTTATATCTATTTCTAATCCCACCTCTTGGATGGACTGCTTTGAGTTCAAGGCTAGCCTGGAATACATACTGAAACCCTGTCTCAGAAAAATAAAAGTGAAATAGAACGAAAATGTCTTATGACCTATGAAATTTACCTTTTAGTACACGTAAGTAAAGTTCTGTGGGAACTTGGCCATGTTCACTCTTTCCTGTCTTGTGAACATCTGCTTTCATAGGCAGGAATTGTGCTGACTACTTGTAACAGACCTCTAATGGCCTACTATTCTAGTTTGGTTTCTGATGCTGTGATAAACACTGTGGCCAAAAACAACTTGGGGAGGAAAGGGTTCATTTGTCTTACAAGATATGGGAACTGAAACAGAGACCACAAAGGAATGCTGCTTACTGGATTGCTTCCAGGCCCACACTCAGCTACCATTCTTATACAGCCCAGGTCCACCTGCCTAGAGGTGGCAATGCCCACAGTAAGCAGGGCCTTCCTATATAAACTAGCAGTTACAAAATAAAAACACAGGCCAGTCTGTGAGGAAATTCCTCAGTTGAGGTTCCTTTTTCCTAGGCATGTCATATTGACTACTGAAGCTATGACACCCACAGACCTAAACATTTCCTTTCTAGTCCTTCATAAAAAGGTTTACCAGTCCCTACCCTAGATTGTCAAAGTAGCCCTTGTCTCAAAGAGTGTCAAGTGTTTCTGCAAACAGTGATAGTAGAGTATTCTTACTAAAAAAGTGCTGTGACATTCTTTGTTCTTTACTGCCAATTCAGTGATTGATTTTATTCACTTTTAGAGAGCTGGTCAAAAGCACAGGCCTAATGACGTGTTTGACTTTCCTGATACTTCTGAAAGCTCAAGCATTGGCAGACTGGGAGAAAATGATAAAGATGAACTTTATGAAGCTTTTGGTTAGTATTTTAAATCCTCCTCTTGTAATAAAATGACTTTGAAGCAGCAGTGCTTGGTAGGTACAGTATAAATATAAGACTTCTGTCATCAAGCATAAAAATTGTATATAGTGACTGTTCAGTGTATATAAATGTATGTGATAATTAAGTTAATTTTTCTTCTAACTATATTCAAACTAGAACATTATCAGAGTAGAACCCTTGTCACAACAGCATTGCATTCACATAGGATATTAACAGTTGCTCAGTGCATTGTAATGAGAAGAATACAAAATATATATTTTATGCCATATTGGCTTTTAAGAAAACCATCTGGTAAGCAATATTAATGCAGGGATAAAACTATAAGATCTGACCAGGCACGGTGGCACATGCCTTTAATCCCAGCACTCGGGAGGCAGAGGCAGGCAGATCTCTGTGAGTTCAAGGCCAGCCTGGTTTTCATAGCGAGATCCAGGCCAGCTGGAGCTAAAGAGAGACCCTGTCTCAAAACCAAAAACACCCCCCCCCAAAAAAAACAACTATAGGATCTGTCCCTTTTCTTACAAGGCAGTGATATGTCAGAGGAGTCGGGGAGAACTGGCCTTGAATTCACAGAGATCTGCTGGTTTCTGCCTCACTATTGCTGGGATTAAAGGCGTGCACCACCACACCTAGCTTGCCTAGACATTTTTATTAGAAAAAGTATAAAGAGAATTTTGAGCCAGTGTGATGGCATATGCTTTTTTGTAATATGTATTTTATTTTATTTTATGTGTATGGGTGTATTGCCTGCATCCGTTTAAGTGCATCTGTGTCTTGCAAAGTCCACAGAGGTCAGAATGGGGCGTCGGATCCCCTGGAACTGAAGTTACAGATGGTTGTTATCTATCATGTAGGTGCTGGGATTTGAACCTGGGACCTCTACAAGAGCAGTCAGTGCTTCCAACCTCTAAGCCATCTCTCTCGCCCCGGCATGCGCTTTTAATGCCTACACTTGAGAGGCAGAGGTAGGCAGATCTCTGTGAGCTCAAAGCCAGCCTGGTCTCCATTGTGAGTTGCATGCCAGCTGTGGCTGTAGGGAGACCCTGTCTCAAAAAAAAAGTGAGAGAAAAAAAACATACCTTCTTACATATGTATTTTTTAATTTGAAATTTTTTCAGTTTTTTTTTAAAGAGAAATAAACTTTCTATAGTGTATATAAATCTTACATGAATAAAATGAGAAATAATTATCAACAGAATATGCCATTTTCATGACTTAAGAAATATAATTATTTGCTGGGTGTGGTGGTACACGCCTTCAATCCTAGCACTTGGGAGGCAGAGGCAGGTGGATCTCTTTGAGTTCAAGGCCACCCTGGTCTATAGAGTGAGTTCCAGGACAGCCAGAGCCACAGGGAGACCCTGTCTCAAAAAGACCAAATATATATACATCACATCTCTGTCTTAAAAATTAAGAGAATTTCTTTTAAATCTTTTAAAATTAAAAGAAATTCTCTTAATTTTTAAGACAGAGATGTAGTTCGTGTACCAGAAAATTTACCCTTTAGAATATAAAATTCATTGCTTCTCACTGTGCTCCAATCCTATGCACAGCTGTAGTCCTCTAACACTCAGTGCAGAGCCAGCTTGGTGTACATAGTAACACCCTGTTGCACAGACAAAACAAAAATATTTACATTGTAATGTAATTCCAGAACTTTTTATTTCTTTTGGCCTAGAAAGAAATTTGTGATGATCAGTGCCATTCTCCTTCCCTTGATCCCTTGGACACCACACCTATTTTCAATCTCCTGAATTTGACTGTTTTGACATTCATATAAATAGAATTGATTGTTATATATTCCTTTGTGGTTGGGTCTTTGAATAGTGTTTCATTCTGTTTTTGTTTTCATTCATTTTGTTTTGTTAGGTTTTGTTTGGTCTTTTTGAGACAGGGTCTCCCTGTAGTCCCAGCTGTCCTGGAGCTCACTCTGTAGATCAGGCTGGCCTTGAACTCACAGAGATCCACCTGCCTCTGCCTCTCGAGTGCTGGGATTAAAGGTGTATGCCATCACACCTGGCATTCATTCTTTTTTTTTTTTTGGTCTTTTTGAGACAGGGTCTTCCTGTAGCCCCAGCTAGCCTGGAACTCGCTCTGTTAGACTAGGGTGGCCTTGAACGGCATTCATTCTTAAAAATTTTTATAGCTTGCGCAGAGATGGAGCTGGTGATCCCAGCACTCAAGATTCTAAGATGGAGCTGGTGATACCAAGATACTGAGATGAAACCCGTGTTCCCAGGACTCAGAAGGAGCTCGTGATCCCAGGACTCAAGATTCTAAGATGGAGCTGGTGATCCCAGCACTCAAGGCACCGAGATGGAGCCCGTGATCCCAGGACTCAAGATTCTGAGATGGAGCTGGTGATCCCAGCACTCAAGGCACCGAGATGGAGCCCGTGATCCCAGGACTCAAGATGCTGAGATGAAACCCGTGTTCCCAGGACTTAAGATGCCGAGGTGGAGCCTGGGACCCCAGCGCTCAAGATGCCAAGATGGAGCCCGAGATCCCAGCACTCAAGATGCCAAGATGGAGCCCAAGATCCCAGCACTCAAGATGCTGAGATGAAGCCTGTGATCCCAGTACTCAAGATGCTGAGATGAAGCCTGTGATCCCAGTACACAAGGCGCTGAGATGGAGCTGGTGATCCCAGAACTTTTTGTAAAAAAAAAAAAAATTAAAGGGAACAACAGCAACAAAAAGACTTGCTCAAAGAACTTACCCAAACAGTAAAATAAACAAACAAACAAACAAATAAATAAATAAATAAATAAATAGATTATAATTCTGTTGGCTTGGCCAGTTTGGTTACCTGTGCATCAGTTGATATAAACTGGTGTTCTTTCTATTTCTTTTTTTTTTTTTTTTAAAATTTTTTATTTATTCTTATATGTGTATGAATGTACTGTCTGCATGTAGGTTTGTGCACCCGTGTCGTGCAATGCCGCGGAGGTCAGAAGAGGGCGTCGGCTTCCCCTGGAACTGGAGTTAAAAGATGGTTCTCAGCCGCCATGTGGGTGCTGGGGATCGAACCCGGGTCCTCTGCAAGAGCAGTTGGCACTCTTAACTGCTAGGCCATCTCTCCAGCCCCTCTTTCTATTTCTTGACCATAATGTTGCTATGAACATTTATGTTTAAGTGTGTTCTTTTTTTTTTTCTTTCTGTTTTTGTTTTCTTTTAAGACAGTGTCTCTCTGTAGCCCCAGTTGACCTAGAACTCACTATGTAGACCAGGCTGACCTGATCTCATAGAGATCTACCTGCCTCTGCCTCCTGAGTGCTAGGATTAAAAGCCTCCCACCATGACCACCTCATGTTCGTTTCGTGTAGACATGTTTTCAGTTCTCTTGCACATCTCTCTAGGAGTATACTTGCTGCATCTGATGGTGATTCTGGTGTTCACTTTCTAAGGAACTTTTAAAATAAACCAGCTCTGCCTCTTCTCATTTCTGCAGCAAATGTACAAGGGTTCTGATTATTTTTACATTTTCCTTAAAATTTGTTATCTGACTTTTTGATTCTAGGCAGCCTGCCCATTAGCTGTGAAATATCTCATTGTGGTTTTGCGTGCATATAGGGTCCCTACAACATGTAATTTTTTTTTGTTGTTGTTTTTTTGGTCTTTTCAAGACAGGATCTCCCTGTAGCCCAGCTGTCCTGGAACTCACTCTGTAGACCAGGCTGGCCTTGAACTCACAAAGATCCGCCTGCCTCTGCCTCGTGAGTGCTAGGATTAAAGGTGTGCGCCACCACGCCTGGCAGTATTTTAACCATTTTTAAATGAATAGTTTTATGGCAGATAGGTCTGTTCCCATTGTGCACCCATCTTTCACCATCCATCCAGAATGCTTTCATCTTCTCTAACTAGAGTTCCCTGTATCCATTGAACAACTTCCTGTTTTCATACCCTAGCTGCTGGCAACTACTCTGTGAATTAGACTACTCTGAGAATATAAGAGGAATATGCAATATTTGTCTTTTTGTAACTGGTTAATTTCATTCACTGTATTGTCTTCAAGTTTCATTGTCTTGTGTCATTTCAGAATTGTCTTTGGTTTTGTTGTTTCTGTGGTCCTGGGGTTTAAGTCTAGGATCTTGCATATGCTATGGAATTGCCTTTCTCAAGCACTATGAACCTGGCTGTGGTGACGTGTATAATCCTAGTATTTGGGAGGTAGAGACAAGAGGATCAGGAGTTCAAGGTCATCCTCTCCTACATAGACTGGGCTCTGTAAGACTCAGTCTCAGCTACAACAGAAACCTGGGTGATAATTCATCACCTGTATGTATCGCACTGTTTATGCATTCAATCTGTCTGTGGATATGTGGTAGAACTTTTGCCTCTGTGAATGGTGCTGCTCTGACGTGAGCACGCAGGGACCTGTGAGTCTCTGCTCTCACATCTTTTGTGGATCTACACATGAGTGGAATCATCAGGTTGTATAATAGTTCTACATCTCATGTTGAAAATGTTTTTATGTATTGTTATTGGAGGGGGAGGCATGTGCTAGAGCACGTGTGGATGTCAGAGGATGACCCTGGAAGTGCTTCTCCTTCCACCTTCATGTGGGTTTCAGGGATTGGATCAGGTCATTATACTGAAGCACAATGTGCCTTTGCCTGCTGATGCAGCTCACTGGTCCCTACATTTAAGTTTTTGAGGAATTCTTAACTTTGTTTCCACAGTGGCTGCACTATTTCTGTCTCGCCATTGGTGTGCATGGCTCTGGTTCCCACAGACTCACCGGAACTTCATTTTCAGCCCTCTTCTCTTTCTCTTCCTGGCTATAGGGGGATGTGAAATGTGTCTCGTGGTTGTGATGTGTGTTCTGTAATGTCGGGCATCTCCTCTGTGCTGTTGACTCCTTGGAAATCAGACACTCCTCATTTTTGAAGTGGAACATTTCTTTTTATTGCTAAACTGTAAGGTTACATGCAGAAATTTAGGGTTGGTTGGTTGGTCTCCAGTGCAACCTCCCCCTTTCTACTCTATATCTGTTCTGCAGATATAGAATAAATCCCATTGCCTAGTTGAGGACAACGTGGAATATATGGCAATTTTTAAAATTGTGCAATTGGTTGTTCAGTATTTAAGCTGTTATTTGTTTGAAAAAAAATGTTGAAGTTTGCATCATCATGCTAACATTTGAGTATGAAGAAATGGTTGTTTGGCTTTTACAAGACCTCCCTTGCAACAGTTCCGGTCTGTCAGATCTGGTCACCTGCTTTGCATCCCTCACGTTCTCCACCCTACCATATTCCTGCCCAGTGCCATCTCCTGTTAGTCCTTTCCTGAGCAGGTAGGAGCAGCCACTTTTGCATCTCCTTTCTGTGCCTTTCCACTACACCATCTCGTCTCTTACATCTCCTTCATTCAGGTTGGCTTTCTGCCGTAGTCTAAAGGCTCCAGCAGGCTGGAGAAGAGAGGGGAACTGAAGTGGGAAAGGACCGATAGCTTCCCCTTCGGGGCATCCATTGATAAATACTGAGTGCCATCTCAGTTCTGGTGCTTCGCAAGTAATGGAGTAAGAGTGGGACCGCCCACCGTAAGCCTGAGGATTTTGTACTGAATGCAGTGGCCTCCCAGGCTTTTAAGCAGATGATAAGGCAGAGGGCAGAGGAAAGGAAATGTTAAGTTCTTCGTGTTTAGTTTCTGTTATGAAAGTATTTCTATTAATATACATGAGAATATGAGTATAGAGAATATGAGTATATAATTTGAAAACACATCTAGTGGTGATATAGTTTAAAATTTCTATTAATACCGGGCGTGGTGGCACACGCCTTTAATCCTAGCACTTGGGAGGCAGAAGCAGGCGGATCTTTGTGAGTTCAAGGCCAGCCTGGTCTACGGAGCGAATTCCAGGACAGCTGGGGCTACAGGGAGACCCTGTCTCGAAAAGACCAAAAAAAAAAAATTTTCTATTATTGAGGTATGAGATACAAAAAAAAGTTGGGAAGTAGCTTGTATAATGAATTTTTCTTAATTCTACTGTAAATGATACCCAAACAGCCAGATTGAGATCTGTACTTTTTTGTCTTTTGTAGATCCTCCATTACACAGTACTGCTATTGAAGAAGAAATCTCTACACACTGTGGGTCCTCTGTCCCTTCAACCCCTCCAACCCCTCAAGAAAAAGAAGAGGAAAAAAAGTATGGTCGTCCCTCAATCAGTTGCTTATTATGGAACTTCTGAGTAATCCCTTAAGATAGAAGCTAAGAAAACCAAAGTTATTTCAAGAGCTTTTGTTATGCTTTTCCTCAAGAAGATTGGGATATAAAAACATAATTTTCAGTAATTTATACTTGAGATATTATTTATAATAATTGTAATTGTCACCCAGTTTCTTTTGGTGGGTTAGGGTTCTGAGTGGATCTGGAGGGAGTGGCTATCTATGGTGATGATTCAATGTCTATCCATTTGCTTGAGTTCATTGTGTGCTTTAGTGCTGCCGAGTTTATTCTACAGATTTTGAGTGTTTCAGGCTTGTTCCAAGGTGATTTAACTGTTTTTATGTTTAGCGCGCACTATAAATAGGATCTGACATTTTATCTGTTGTAGTAAATTATATATGTGAAAGGTATGAATTACCTACATTGTTTTTACTGTTTTGTGTGGGTGTGTGTTATAGTGTATGTAGTGCACATCTGTGTGTGTACATGTGGAGGCCAGAGGTGATAGAAGTATCCTTTTCTGTTACTCTCTTATTTTTGTGATGAACACCAATTCATCTAGATTGGCCAGCAAGACCCCTGCATCTCATGTCATTTATATGTATCATCCTGTATCTCCTTCCCCCCACCACCACATACATACTGGGATTTTAGATGTGGCCACTACATCTAGCTTTTTATATGGGTGGGAGGAGAAACCAGTTTGCAGGCTGTTTCATAGTTGGGACAGGGAGGACAGGGGTAGTTGTAGCAGAGATAAAGAGAAGTGGACAAGTTCAAGGCACAGCTAAAAAGCACATCACAGCCAGGCATAGTGGTTCACACCTTTAATCCCAGCAGTCGGAAGGTAGAGACAGATCTATGTACTGAGGCCAGTCTGTACTACATAGTAAGTTCCAGGCCAACTGGTGTGGGAGACTACTGGGAGACCTTGTATTTAAAAAAAACAAAACAAAAAAAAAAAAAAAAAAAAAAAAAAAAAAAAAAGCACATCACAGTAATCAGTAGTCTTGGTGATATTAAGAAAAGTTAACATCTAAGCAACTCCAGAATTACTGCATATGCTAAGGGATTGATGGGACTGATGGTGCTGCCATCCAAGGAAGGACGTGGGGAAAATTAGATGCAAAAAGAAGTCAGGGAAGAAATGAGGAACGGAGAACAGCAATTCCTAGGACCACAGAAGTCCTCAGTGGCGGCTGGCGGCTGGCACCCCCCCCCCGCCCCCCCCCCGGCGTTCGGTCCCTTCCTTCTAGATTCCTCCTTCTCCTTCCCTCTGGAGCTCCCTGGTAGTTGGTCAGAGTGGTTAGAGTGGCTGTGCGTCCGAAGCCGTCTGCTTGATCTGGTCCAGCTTTAGATATTACTGCCAGATCTCTTTCATTCCCAAGTCTGCCTGTGTCTGTATACCTGGGGTTCCAGATTAGGTCAGGGTCTTCTATGCCTACACAGCAGGCAGATTCCCAGTGATGGGCCCTCTGGATTTGCTTTTAGTGCCAGTCCCATAGAGTTGGGACCAGTAACTTGAAAGAAATACAGTTTTTGGACTTGACCACAGTGGACTACTTGCCTAGGATAAACTAATGTGGGTGGGGTATGAAAAGATGTGGGAAATGGCCAGTAAATCTAGGAAGGTGACAGATCTGCCAAAGTAGAAAATGCCTTAGTATATTGAGCATGTTTTCACACTGAAGAAGGAACTTATAGAATAAAGTAGCATGTATGCATAATACTGATGGCTTGTTGTTTGGCACAGCTCAAACTCTTCTGAAAATGAAGCAAGTGGAAACGAATCTTTAGAAATCACTACAAAAAAGGTAGGTATTCTGCCTTCTATCTGAATTTGTAAGATACTTCATATTTTACTTAGATTAGATGAAAATAGGGAAAAATGACCTTTAGCAATATTTTTCATACAGAAAATGTCTTATGAATTACTTTTATAATAGTAAAAATTTGTGTAAAATTAAATTAAAAGTAAAAAGTAAAAAAAATTACTTTTAAAATAGTAAAAATTTAATTTAGTGTACGTTAGTGTGTGTGTGCATGCATGTGTGCACGCACGTGTGTGTGTGTGTGTGTATGTGTGTGTATCTGTGTATATGTCTGTGTGTGCTCATGCGTACCATGCACACGTGTGGAAGCAAAAGATAGATTGTCGGGGTCTGTTCTCTACTTCCACCATGTGGGTATTAGGGATTGAATTCAGGTCATCAGTCTTGGTGGCAAATGCCTTTAGCCACAAAACTACCTTGATAGCTCACTAAAAATATTTTTGTCTGAGATGTTATGGAAGAAGTCTTAAATCTCTCTACCTGGCTGGCTTCTGTAGTATTCGTTTAATGTGTTTGTTTAGTTTGTGGTTTGCAAAGGCAGAGAGAATTGGGAGCATTTAAATGGCATTCTGACTCAGGTTTCATGATCTGGCCGCTGAGCAGGCTTCCATCCATCTGCTGTGTTCAGTTTTGGTGGAATTCTGTAGTTTCCTGACTTTACAATAAGAATAATTTCTAAACCAGCCAAGAAGAAAACTTCAGCCTGTTCGTAGTGAATCTGAAAACTCTGAAGAGGACAGAAGGAGAACAGTTCAGTCAGGAGAGAAAGTGAGCACTTCCCAGGAAGCTGGGGACGCTGTGGAGCACTCTGAGACGCCAGTGGAACCTGCCACCCTGAAGAGGACAGGACCCCTCAGTACCCAGTCCCCAGAAAAAGAGACCCAGGCAACACAAAGGCCACAGGTAAGACAGTTGCTATTTGCTGTCCCCTGAGGAGAAAAGGGTGCATTAAAAAAATACAGGAGAAATAAAACATTCCTTTCAGTTATTTTTAAAAATACATTTAGCTGGGCGTGGTGGCGCATGCCTTTAATCCTAGCACTTGGGAGGCAGAGGCAGGCGGATCTTTGTGAGTTCAAGGCCAGCCTGGTCTACAATGTGAGTTCCAGGACAGCTGGTGCTACAGGGAGACCCTGTCTCGAAAAGACCAAAAAAATAAAACAACAAAAAAAAAAAAAAAAGGGCCGCGGAGCTAGCCGTTCTTACAGAGGGGACCCAGGCTCAGTTCCCAGAATCCACATGGCTGTTAAGAACCGTCTTTAACTCGTGTTCCAGGTGACTCCGACGCCCTCTTCTGTGGCATTGTATGACATTGGTGCTCTTACATGCATGCATGCAATCACTCATACACACAAATACAATAATAATAAGGACTATGCATGGGCGGGGGGGGGGGGGGGGGGCATTCTCTTGAATCACTTGTCCTGCAAATGTAAGTCACCAGTCTCCCTGTGTCCGGGAGGTCTTGGCCGCTCCCCTACTGGGATTTCCGCCCGTGTCCCCGTTCTCCTCAAGGTCCCGCTGCGGCCCCTAGGTCACCTGGAAGCCTGGTCTAGCAGGCCCTGACTTGGGCCTCGAGTGGCGGGACCCTGGTCCCGAAGCCAAATGGTGCCAGGGGTTCCCTCCCCCCCCCCACACAACATCTGAGGACCCGATCCTCACCCATGACCTTGAGAAACAACCCCCCCTTGGTTAATTGGGCCAAGGTGTGGGCTTAAGTGCCAAAAGGAAAGAGAACAGACCTAAAGCTATAGTAACAGCCTGGAAATTGTACTTGGTAGAAAATCTGTAGATCTAGTGAAAAGGCAAAAAAGTGAAAAAAAAATAAAACATTCGAGATCCTATAAATGCCAAACAATTCAAACAATGAATAATAAGACAGTATAAGAATTACATATGGATAAGAGCAACTGGCTGCTCTTGCAGAAACCAAAATTCGTTCACCCACCATGGAGGCAATCCAAAACGACTGTAACTCCACGTTCTAGGGGATCTGATGCCCCGCTTGACCTTGGAACCCACATGCGTTGATTATACACACACAGGTATGACTTACATGGCAGCCAATATGACTATAAAACATTAAATGAAATAAACAAACTAATAAATCATAAATAAATAACTAAAATAACTAAAATAAATATATATATACTACATATATATATATTTTTTTTTGTTGTTTGATCAAAAAAAGGGTCTCCCTGTAGCTTCTGGACTATCCTGGAACTCACTCTGACTTATGGAGCCAGGTGGCCTTGAACTCACAGAGGATCCACCTGCCTCTGCCTCCAAGTGCTGGAATTAAAGGCGCATGCGCCACCACACCAGCAATAATTTTTTTGTATTTATTGTGTATGAGTTATACTGTTTGCATGAGCTTATGGTTGGGTGCACCCATTGTCTGTGCAATGCCCACGTGAGCTCAGAAGAGGCGCGTAGGTTCCCCTGGAACTGGAGTTAAAGATGGTTCTTAGCTTGCGTTGTGGGGTGCTGTGGGATCGAACCCGGGTTCCTCTGCAGGCAAGTTGGCGTTCTTAACCACTGACCATCTTTCCAAGCCCCTAAAATAAATAAATTTAAAGCTTTATTGTTTATTTAGAAACTGGCGATAGAGGAGGAAGATAAGTCCAACCTTACAATTCCATAACTAAAATTGGTGCCATGTTTTTGGTCTGTGCTCTTTAATTCTTCTCTGAACTTTTCCCACCCTCTACTTGTCCCTGAGAATTCCATAGTATCATTTTAGTGAATGTGTAATATTCTCCTCAGTGATGTCCATGGTTAATCTATGGATGAAAGTTTCAGTTTAAAAAAACAAAAATACAGAAAGTAATAACATTATATGAACTGTGTTTCCTACTTGATTAAAAAAATATAAAGAACTGAGTATTTATTTCCCTAATTAACCAAGAATTTTTATACACGTTTAAGCTATTATTATTATTAAAAGTGTTTGCAAAATGGTTAAGATTATAATATTGCTGAATTTATAAAAAGTCCTTTTCATGTTGAGCTAACATTTGACTTTAGCACAAAAAANTCAACTGACCTTGGAGAAACCCCTACCTTGGTTAATTGGGCCAATGGTGTGGCTTAAGTGCCAAAAGGAAAGTAACAGATAAGCAATTATAGTAAGCCTGCGAATTGTACTTGGTAAAAATCTAGAGTCTTAGGAAAAGGCAAAAAGTAAAAAAAAATAAAACCACTTAGAGATCTATTGTAAAGCAATAAAGTCAAAGTAAAATAATAAGTCATATAGAAGATTAATCATTGGATAAGAGCAACGGGCTGCTCTTGCAGAGAACCAAAAGTTTTCAGTCACACATCCATGGAGGCTAATAACTGCCTGATAACTCCAGTTCTAGGGGATCTGATGCCCCCTTCTGACCTTGGAACCCAACAGCGTTTGGTTATAACACCACAGGTATGTTACAGGCAGCCAATATGCTATAAAACATTAAAAATAAATAAACAAATCATAAATAAATAACATAAATAAATATAAAATACTAAAATAAAATATATATTATATACATTTATATATATATTTTTTTTTTCTTTTCAAAAAAAAAGGTCTCCCTGTACTCTGGCTATCCTGGAACTCACTCTGTATTGGCACCAGGCGCCTTGAACTCACAGAGGATCACCTGCCTCTGCCTCCAAGTGCTGGAATTAAAGGGACATGCGCCACCCACACCCAGCAATAATTTTTGTATTTATTGTGTATGAGTATACTGTCTTGCATGTACCATGTGGTTGTGATGCACCCATGTTGTGCAATGCCACGTGAGTCAGAAGAGGCGCCGTCAGGTTCCCCTGGAACTGAGTTAAAGATGGGTTCTTAGCTGCGTGGGCTGCTGTGGGATCGGGAACCGGGTCCTCTGCAAGGCAGTTAGTGCGTTCTTAACACTGAGCCATTTCCAAGCCCTAAAATAAAATAAATTTAAAGCTTTTATTGTTTATTTAGAAACTGGCAGATAGGAGGAGGAAGATAAGTCCACTTACAATTCCATAACTAAAATTGGCTGCCATGTTTTTTGGTCTGTGCTCTTTAATTCTTCTCTGAACTTTTCCCACCCTCTACTTGTCCCTGAGAATTCCATAGTATCATTTTAGTGAATGTGTAATATTCTCCTCAGTGATGTCCATGGTTAATCTATGGATGAAAGTTTTCAGTTAAAAACAACAAAAAAATACAGGAAAGTAATACCATTATAGAACTGTGTTCCTACTTTGAATTAAAAATATAAAAGAACTGAGTATTTATTTCCCTAATTAACCAAGAATTTTTATACACGTTTAAGCTATTATTATTATTAAAAGTGTTTGCAAAATGGTTAAGATTATAATATTGCTGAATTTATAAAAAGTCCTTTTCATGTTGAGTTAACATTTGACTTTAGCACAAAAAAGAGATATTTTAGAACAGTAAAACTTTTTTCCTTTCTCATTTCACTGTTACCAAATTTCAAACCCTTACATGGAGGTTTTATATATATATTTGAACATCCTTATTACCTGGATTAGAGGGTTTACATATATATAAATAATATAATGTATATATATATTTTTTTTTTTTTTTTTTTTTTTTTTTTTTTTTTTTTTTTTTTACATATATATATATATGAGGGCTAGGCATGCCGTGTGTCTGAGCTTTGTCTAAATGTTAAGCAGAAGTTTGTAGAGTTAAAGGTATGGGTTTAATTCATGCAAGGTAAATAGTAAGTGCTCTCCTTTATACAATATGCACTGCATCTGGACCTTAAACATATAAAATGGTCAGTGAAACTTCTGTGAACATGAAGAAATTATTTAAATGAAAAAAAAAAGAAGAAAAAAAATTGCAGTTTAAGTGCTTTGATGAATTTCTATGCAGTCAAGTCTATACACTCTTGATTGATTTCCTTAGAAAAAAATGCTATGACAGGTCTCTGAGGTCAACAACAATTTTTTTTTTAAATTCTTTTTATGTTTTTATGTTTACATGAAATGACTGTTCTGCATGTTAAACGTTGTCGCACCCGTGGTGTGCATTCCATTGAGAGGTCGGAAGAGAGGTTCAGGATTCCCCGGAACAGGAGTTTAAAGACATATCTCAGCCGCCATGTGGGTGCTGGGGATAGTGAACCCGGTCTCTGTAAGAGCGTTCTGTGCTCTTAACCTCTAGGTCATCCTTCCCCAGCAGCCCCCCCTCCCTTTTTTTGTCTTTTTTTTTTTTTTTTTTTTGAAGTTTTGTGCATTTCATCATAATAAGTATTTTTTGGTCTCTATTTTTTTTTTTTTATTTATTGTCTTTTTTGAGCTCCAGCTATCCTGGAACCACTTGCTAGACCAGGGGCTGGCACTCTGATATATTCAAACTCACAGAGGTCTGCTCGCCTCTGCCTCTCGAGTGCTGGGGTCAAAGGCGTATGCGCCACATGCCCCAGCCCTAAATGTTCTTAGCTGCCATGGTGGTGCTGGAATCAAACCTGGGTCCCCTCTGCAGAGCAGTCACTGCCTTCTAACCACTGAGCCATATATCCAGCCCGGGGTCACATATCATATATATGCATTATATTATATTATATATAACTGTATATATCATGTATTATATTATATACATTGTATATATATGATATATATATAAATATATATATACATATTTTTTTTGAGACAGGCTCCCCTGGTCACCCATTCTTACATAGTGTAATATATTTATATACTATTATATATTGTATATAAATATACATTAAGTATATAAAATATATATATATATGTACTCTTTTTTTTTTTGAGACCAGAGTCTCCCTGGTCAACTCTTAACATAGTGTTTTATTAATCCAGTTGGTTGCATGTTTTAAACAACCTGTTCTCATCTTTGAGAAAAAATTGCCTCCCACTTCCTCTTTTCCCAGTCACTAAACATAGGTGGAGGACCTTATAATTAGTTTATTAGTTCCTCAAGTTCTCTACTGTGTATAGACAAAATGAAAATATTTATTTTCCATTTGTTGCATAAACAGCATGTTGTTAGGTTGCACGCCCTCTTGCTGTCCTTTTCTTTTTCTCAGAAATTAGGCCATGCCCTCCTACAGCTCTCAGAGTTGATAAGAAATTAGGCCAGGCCCTCCTAACAGCTCTCAGAGTTGATAAGAAAGCTTGAGGTCCTGTGATCCTGCAGCCCCTCCTCCTTGAAGCAGCAAGATGAATTTATGGCCCACTGTCTGCCTTGCCCCTTGGCATAGATTACGTGATAGGAGCTTGCCCACCCCCTTGGAAACCTGTAAAAGTCCAAAGCCCCTTTTGTTCTCAGGAACTGAGGTTTGGGCCCCCATCATACTATGCATGATAGCTATCTCTCCTAATGCCAGATTTGAAGGGGAAATTATGTTCATTATTATACTTTGTGGGTCTTTTTCATAGAAATAAAGCCAGGCGTGGGTGGACGCACACCTTTATCCTTCAGCAACTGGGAGGCAGAGGCAGGTGGATCTTTGTGAGATTCAAGGCCAGCCTTGGTCTACAAAATGAGTTCAAGACAGCTGGGCCGCTTACAGGGAGTACCCTTCTGAAGACCCCAAAAAAAAAACTAAAAAAGAACATTATTTCATGTGCACTTGAGTTTAGTTGAGTAGTGTTTTCTGTATGTCAGTTGAAGTCAAGTTGATGGATTTTATAGTTCAAATATGTCTTCCTTACTGTATTTGGTGATAAAGAGGGTAGTGGTCCTTTTGATCTATCATTTATGGTAAAGAGGTTTTGTTTCATATTTGAGGTAGGGGGGATTTTTTTTTAAGAATCACAACTTTCTTGATTTTCTTTAGTTCTTTGAAATTTCTTTGTTTGGATTGATTTTTTTCCAATTTTTATTTATTTTATTATTTCTTTTTATGTGTATGAGTTACTCGTCATGCAATGTAGGTTGGTGCACCCGTGTCATGCCATTGCCATGGAGGTCAGAAGAGGGGCGTCGGATTCCCCTGGGAACTGGAGTCAAAGACGGCTTTCAGCCACCATTTGGGTGCTGGGAATGAACCCCGGTCTTCCTGCAAAGAGCAGTCGGTGCTCTTAACCACTGAGCCGTCTCTCCAGCCTGGATAGTCAATTTCTTGAGGACCACGGTCTTGTTTTTGCGTACCCAGGACTTGTCAATCTGAGACTAGAGATATATTATCACACACATAGCCTCTTTGAAGGTTAAAGCTGTTTCTTTCCTTGAACTTATTGTAAATAGCTTTTTTTTGGTCTATTTCAAGATAGGGCTCCTGTAGCCCCGCTGTCCCTGGAACTCACATCTGTGGACCAGGCTGGCTTGAACTCACCAAAGATTCTGCCTGCCTCTGCCTCTGCCTCCAGCTGCTGGGATTAAAGCGTCTGCACCACCACGGCCCGGCTAAGTATAGCTATTTTTTTAACTGACAACTCATAATTAGATTCTTTTATGGGAAGAAATGTTTTATTTACATATACAATATAAATAGATCCAACTAAATAATTGATCTATTGCTCATTACTCTATTTTTGGTGGTGAGACATTTAAATTGAACGTGTTTTAGCTATTAAAAACTATTCTTTTTTTTTTTTTTCTTAAATTTTTTAATTTATTAATTATTAATTTATTTCTGTATGTGTATGAATTGTACTGTCTGCATGCAGTTTGTGCACCGTGTCGTTGTGCAATGCCGCGGAGGTCAGAAGAGGGTGTCGGATTCCCCTGGAACTGGAGTTCTCCTGGAATTGGAGTTTCAGACGGCTCTCGGCCGCCATGTGGGTGCTGGGGATCGAACCCGGGTCCTCTGCAAGAGCGTCGGCGCTCCTAACCGCTAGGCCATCTCTCCAGCCCCTAAAAAACTATTCTTACTAACTATAGTTATTGGGCTTTATAGATCTCTTATTCTACCTAACTGAAATTGTGTCTTTTTAAATTTTATTTATTTTTTTAAGGGATTCACAATATAAGAGCACAGTTGTTTTCAGATCACATTAACGTTGCTCAGTTTGCCATACAACTAGGAAATTGGCGCTAGCATCCACAGATGAGGAATAACATTTTTCTCATCGTTTGTTTTTCTGGGGCTGTGTTACTTCATTTAGCATGATATCTTATAGCTCCATCCATTTACCTGCAAAGTTCATGATGTCATCTTTCTTTACCACTGCATAGACCTCCATTGTATAGATGTACCACATTTTTGTTATCCAGGCATCAGTTGAGGGGCACTTGGGTTGGTTCCAGCTCTTCGCTATTGTGAAAAGAGCTGCAGTAAACATAGCTATGCATGTATCTCTTTGGTAAGATGAGTCTTGTGGGTATATACTCAGGAGTGGTATGACTGGGTCAGGTGGTAAGCTCATTTTGAGTCTTCCAAAGGTTCTCCACACTGCTTTCCATAGTGGTTGTACCAGTTTACATTCCCACCAGCAGTGGATGAGTGTTCCCCTTTCCCCACAACCTTTCCAGCACTTGGTATCATTTGTTTTCTTGATCCTAGCCAGTCTTATCGGAGTGAGATGATATTTTAAAGTGGTTTTAATTTGCATTCTCTTAATTATTAGTGACGTTGAACACTTTTTAAGATGTTTATCAGCCATCTCTAATTCCTTGCTTGTGAAATCGCTGTTCAGCACTTTGCTCCATCTTTTGAGTGGGTCATTTGTTTTCTTCTTTGTTTTTTGAGTAGTTTGTATACTTTGGAGATCAATGTTCTGTCAGATGTATCTGCGTTGAAGGTTTCCTCCCACTCTCTATGTCAGTTGAAGTCAAGTTGATGGATTTTATAGTTCAAATATGTCTTCCTTACTGTATTTTGTGATAAAAAAGGGTTTTCTTTTCACTTCCTTGATTGTATCTTTTAATCAACATCTCCACTCTTTCCCAAGTCCTTTCTTATAGACAGAATATTCTTCTCCATTCTGACATTCTCTGCCTTTTAACTAGATTCTTTGGTTTAGTTACTTTTTGTGTAGTGTTGCTGTGGTTACCATCTTGTTTATTACCATCTGTTCCTTCTAGTTTTTGTTCTTCTGTTGCCTCTGTAATGTATTTTGTATGCAATTTGAAGTATATTTTGGTTCAAGTAGACTATCTTATTCCATTGGTGGTGAGTTTGTTGATATATGTTTGCTTGTTTTTTTGTTGTTGTTATTGGGGGTTTTTGTCCTTCGGTTGCCAGTTCTGGATTGAATATTTTTGGTGTTCCATTCTCTTTTCTGTCAAATAACTGTGTGTACTAGTTTGCCTTTTTGTTGTTGTCAAACACCATGACCAAAAGCAACCTGAGGAGGAAGAGGTTTATTTGGCTTATAACTACTGACCTTTGTAGAGGGAAGCCAAGGCAGGATCCGAAACAGACCAAGAGGAACACTGCTTACTGGCTCATTCCCAGGCTACCTTTCCTACACAGCCAGGCTCATCTGCCTAGGAGATGGCCCTGCCCATAGTGGGTGAGCACTCTAATGTCTGTTAGCAATCAAGATAATGCCCTGCAGACATCTCATCCAGTGGAGGGGCTCTACTCCAGGTGTCTCTAATTTATGCCAAGTTAACAAAACCAGCATACTGTGGGGTGGTGGTGGTGGTGGTGGTGGTGGTTGTTTTGAGACAGGATCTCATGTAGCCCTGGCTGGCCTGGAACTCTATAGGTAGACCAGGCTAGTCTCAAACTCAGAGATCTTCTAGCTTCTGTCTCTCAAATGCTGGATTAAAGGCATGCACCACCATGCCCAGCCTTTTTGAACTTTTGTTATACATATTTTATATCATAAGACACATTTTTAAATTTTTTTTTTTTTTTTTGGTCTTTTTGAGACAGGATCTCCTGTAGCCCCAGCTGGCCTGGAACCTCATTGTAGACCAGGCTGGCCTGGAACTCACAAAGATCCGCCTGCCTCTGCCTCCCATGTACTAGATAAAGGCGTGACCACCATGCCAGCTTTTTAAAATTTTTATGTGCTAGGAGCGTACTGTCTGCATGTAGGTTTGTGTACCCCTGTCGTGCAATGCCACAGAAGTCAGAAGAGGGCATCGGATTCCCCTAGAACTGGAGTTAAAGACGGTTCTCAGCTGCCATGTGGGTGCTGGGGATCGAACCAGGGTCTTCTGCAAGAGCAGTCGGTGCTCTCAACCGCTAGGCCATCTCTCCAGCCCCAAGAATTTTATTTATTATTTATTTTTATGTGTATGGTGTATTGCCTGCACATGTGTTAATGCCTTTGATGGCAATGTTGTGAGGTCAGAAGAGGATTAGATTCCCCTGGAACTTGATTTAAGTAGACAGTTGTTAGCTGCCATGTGGTTGTGGTCGTTCTGCAAGAGCACCAGTGCTTCTTAACCTTACATGAGCAATCTCTCCAGCCCCTTTGATCCTTTTTAAAGTTTCCTTTCATTTCGATTTGCAAATTGGATGCATTTTTATGGCTGGCTTCAAACTCCTTGGCCATTCTTTGTGGCAGAGGCAGGCAGATATCTGAGTTCAAGGCCAGCCTGCTCTACATAGTGACTTCCTGCTAGTCCTTATTCTCATGGTTTCTCTTTCTCACTCAGGCTCTCTACTAAGACCACCATTCCCTTCCCTTCCTTAAATATGACGGCAGCCACTTCAAAGTCTTTGCTTTCTGTTACCTGGGTCTTCTTTGGGTTAGTTTCTCTTAAGTCTTTTTTTGTCTTGACTATAGGTGGTTTGATTTTTTTATTTTCATTTTTTTTATTTATTTTTTTAATTTTTTTTTATTATTTTTATTTTTGTATTGTATGTGAATGTACTTCTGCATGCAGGTCTGTGCACCCGTGTCGTGCAGTGCCGCGGATGTCAGAAGAGAGGTCTCGGATTCCCCTGGAACTGGAGTTCTCCTGGAATTGAGTTACAGACGGTTCTTAGCCGCCATGTGGGTGCTGGGGATCGAACCGGGTCCTCTGCAAGAGCGGTCGGTGCTCTTAACCGCTAGGCTATCTCTCCAGCCCCTTGGGTAGCATTTTAAGATCTAGAACTTTAAACCATGTAATATACATTGTTATTGAAATGTTCTTTTTATGGGTAATGTTAATTTTTATTCCAGCAGATTTAGCCTGATCATTGATTGATGTCTTGATGTTATATAGGCCGGCCTGTTTTTATCCTTTCTTAGGGTCAACTTTTTTTAATGTTTTTTTTTTTTTTTTTTTTTTTTGGTCTTTTCGACAGGGTGTCCCTGTTAGCCCCGAGCTGGCCTGGAACTCACTCTGTAGACCAGGCTGGGCCTGAACTCACAAAGATCCGCCTGCCTCTGCTCCCCAAGTGCTAGGATTAAAGGCGTGCGCCACCACGCCCGGCTTTTATGTTTTTTTTTTTATGTTTTTTTTTTTTATTTAATTTTTGTATGTGTATGAATGTATTGTCTGCATGCAGGTCTGTGCACCCGTGTCGTGCAATGCCGCGGAGGTCAGAAGAGGGTCTCGGATTCCCCTGGAACTGGAGTTCTCCTGGAATTGGAGTTACAGACGGTTCTTAGCCGCCATGTGGGTGCTGGGGATCGAACCCGGGTCCTCTGCAAGAGCGTCGGTGCTCTTAACCGCTAGGCTATCTCTCCAGCCCCTTAATGTTTTTATTATTTTATGTGTATAAGAGTATTGCCTGCATGTGTAAGTGCACCCATGTTGTGCAGTCCCTGCAGAGATAAGAAGAGGGCGTCAAATCCCTTGGAACTGTAGCTATGGATGGTTGTTAGGAGCCATGTGGGTGCTGGGGATCAAACCTGGGTCCTCTGCAAGAGCAGTCAGCTGCTGAGCCATTTCAGCCCTTACCGTCAATTTGTAAAAAGCCAAGGTTGCTTCATAACAATACCACAAAGTTGGTGACTCAAATACATTTATCATCTCACAGTTTCTTTTTTTTTCTTTGAGACAGGGACAGGGTCTCCCTGTATTCCCAGCTGGCCTGAAACTCTGCTGTGAAATAAACCAAGCTGGCCTTGAACAGAGATCTGCCTGCCTCTGCCTTTGGCTCCAAGTGCTGGGATTAAAGGCATGTGCCACCACGCTTGGCTATCATAGTTTCTTTAGGTTGGAAGTCCAGGTTCAATTCAGCCAGCTTCTCTCTGGGCCTCATAATGCTGAAATCAAGGACTGCCTGGGTTACTCTCAACTCCTTAAGGCTGCCTGCAGTTGTAGTCACTTGGAAAGCCAGCCAGAGAGTCTCTAGGCTACTCCAGTAGCAGCTGATGCATACACTTAACCTAGGAAGCAGATCCTACCCTCAAGGGAAGGGAATTCTCACCACAGCCTCTGCTTGTCTTCCTGGTGGATTGGATCAGAGGTTGGCCTTAGGCTTAGTTAGGCCGATAGAGTAGGATGGGCCTCACTCTAGGGCTTTTTGTTGTTGTTGTTGTTGTTGTTATTGTTTCATTACTGTCCTCTCTTTCAGGTATTTTCCCTCTCTGTACTTCCCCAGCACTGCTTGTCTTGTTTTATGTTACGTTCTTGGTCCCATGAAGCCTCTTTCTGGTAAACTTGGTGTACTCTGACCTTGCACTTGTGGTACTCAGTCGGGTCTGGGTAGCTGCAGGCCGGCTCATGGGGCTCGGAGCAGCTTATTCAAGAGCTGTAGCTGCTCCAGACGCTATCTCTGCTTCCTCAGCCAAGGATGGCATGGACTTCGGTTGCTCTTCAGCTGACTAAAACTTATTTCCAGACTTTGTGTGGTGTTCATGGAGTTCGCCTTGGAATTTCCCTGTTTTCAGTGGACAGATTGTGTCATTTAAAGTTGCTGCCCTTCACCCCACTTAGGGTTGTTTACAGCAAGAGTGTTAGGGTGGAGGACCAACCCCCACTCTAAGAAAAAGTTTACAGCTGTAGGAGTTAGAATGTGCTTCCTGAAAATGTATTTTGGCTTTTTGAGTGATTATTCTGAGAAACCACAGAGAGGGGGAAGCTCTGAAAAGCTGTATGTGTGTATAAAAGGAATTTGCTTCTATAAAGTAAACCAACCTACACTCCGTAAAAATAATCTCTATTGGGAAGTGGGCTGCTACAAGTAAGCTTAACTGACAGTCTGCATGTAAGATAACCTTACCTACATCTCCTCCCTCTTCCTATCTTTTGTGACCCCTACCCCTCAGAAGTCCGGGTTCCTATTCCTATCTGTAGGTCGGGGTGCTGTATGGCCATCGGTCAGCTATTTCATGCCGTTTTCCCTGCCCCACATGAGCTTCAGAGCCAGCCTTTCATGGTGGTTACAAGAAGAAACAAGCTGATTCCATTCGTTTTCTTCTTTCTTTTTCTTGCTGAGTAGCCCAAGTTGACTCCTAATCTTCCCAGGGAATCCTCCCAGTGCTGGAGTCAGGTGTGTCCCATCACACCTGGCCATTTTATCCTTATACTAAATAATAAAGGTTCAACTTCCTCCACTGTGGTGATTTTTAAAAGTCTGGGGGGGTGGGGTGGCGCATACCTTTAATCCCAGTACTCGGGAGGCAGAGGCAGGCAGATCTCTGTGAGTTTGAGGCCAGCCTGGTCTATATAGTGAACTCCAGGTCAGCTGGGACAAAAGGGAGACTCTGTCCCAAAAAGACCAAAAAAAAAAAAAGTTCTATTACAATCTTTTTGCAACATTTTGTGTTAATTTAGGTAATATATAACTAACATTAAGAACTAAATTAGAACAGTAGTGAAATTCTGATATCAATGAATACTTTGATAATATTGTCTAAGTCCTTTTTTATTTTATGTGTTTGAGTGTATTGTCTGCATGTATGTGAGTGCACCCATGTTGTGGAATGCTGTGGAGGTCAGAAAATGGTGTCTGATTCCCCTGGAACTTTTCCTAAGTAAAAAGCTATGTGGTTTTTTTTGTTTGTTTTTTGTTTTGTTTGTTTGTTTGTTTTGTTTCTGGTAGAAAACTCAGAGAAAGGGGAAGATCTCTCCTGGCAAAAGGAAGAAATTAAGAAGTGAAGCAACAACAGTCTCAGGTACAGAATGGTGCTTTGTATTTTGTCACTCATATAAGGATGTCTGGGAAAAGTTCTATTTTAAAGTTGTTGAAATTGTAAGTTCATAAAATTGCCACATTAGGAAAGTGTGACATATATATAATTTGTTTGTTTGTTGGTTGGTTGGTTGGTCTTTTTGAGACAGGGTCTCTCTATAGTCCTGGAACTCTCTATGTAGATCAGGCTGGCCTTGAACTCACAGAGATTCTCCTGCCTCTGCCTCCCAGGTGCTGGAACTAAAGGTATGTGCCACCACACCCGGTAGAAAGTATAATTTTTAAAGTAATATTTTTTCCAACATTTTGTCCTGAAAATTTTTTAATTAGATATTTCATTCAGTATTCTTGCATGCACTTGTTTGATCAGGTCCACCCCCACATCCTCCCTTCTCCCCTAGTCCCCCACCTCTTGTGAATGATTGTAATAGACAGCAAATTAGAAAACCTTCAGAGAATGTATTCATATACTTCCCTTCTAGATTTCCCAGTTAACATTTAATTACACTTGCCTTAGCACCTGTCTATTAATCCATTTCAGTCCTTTAATGTAATTTTGGATAAATTATAGACATCAGTACATTTCTACATATCATTAACTAGACCTCAACGTTTGTTGACAGGGTTTTGGACCTGGTGTTATGGATGGTTGCTAATCACCATGTGGATCCGGGATTTGAACTCAGGCCTTCTGCAAGAACAGCCAGTGCTCTTAACCTCTGAATCCTCCCACCCCCATTTTTTTCTTTTCGTAAATATAGCAATCCAGATTTTAAGTATGTAATTGCTGAGTTTGGGGAAATGCAATTATGTATAATTCAAACCACCATCAAAATATAAATACCAGGCTGAGGACCCGAGTTCAATTCCTAGGACCCATGTACAAGCCAAAACACAATGGCACACACACCTGCATTCTTAATTCTGGGGAAGCAGAGAAAGGAAGACCTCTGGAGCTTACTGGCCAGCCAGCCGAGCCTAATCGATGAGCTCCAGGTTCAGTGAGAGACCCTGCCTCAAAAACATAAGCAAGGCGGATGACTTCTGCACTCAGGCTTGCTAGTATGCATGCAGACATACCCCATATCTGTCTGTCTGTCTACCTATCGAATATCTTGCTGCTTTTAATCCCAGCACTGAAGAGGCAGTGGCAAAAGCAGTAGATCTGTGAGACTGAGGCCAGCCTGGTCTTCACAGTGAGCTCCAGGTCAACTGGAGCTATAGGGTTGACCTATCTAAAAAAAAAAGAACACATATGACTAGAAAGGTGGCTCAGTGGTTAAGAATGCTTGCTACTCTTACAGGAGACATGAGTTCTGTTCCCAGCACCCCTTTCAGATGGCTAACAGCCACCTGTAACTCCAGTTCCAGGGGATCTGACAGCCTCTTTTCATATCCATGGGCACACACACTTAATAAAAAATTAATTTTAGTCAGGCATGATGGCACATGCCTTTGATCCCAGTACTTGGGAGGCAGAGGCAGGAGGATCTCTGTGAGTTCAAGGCCACCCTGTTCTACATAGTGAGTTCAGGACAGCTGGGGCTACAGAGAGACCCTGTCTCAAAAAGACCAAAAAATAAAATAAAATAAATTTATTTTAATAAAAAGAATGCCATGTAGATAAAACTTCATAGTATAGACTACTTTGAAATTCATTATGAGTCTTTTTTTTTTTTTGGTCTTTTCGAGACAGGGTCTCCCTGTAGCCCCAGCTGTCCTGGAACTCACTCTGTAGACCAGGCTGGCCTTGAACTCACAAAGATCTGCCTGCCTCTGCCTCCCAAGTGCTAGGATTAAAGGCGTGCGTCACCACACCTGGCTTGAGTCATTATTTTGCTGACCTGTATACCACTCTATGATTAGAGCACAGTCCAGCTGGTCTTTTAACTGGCTGTTATAAATAAAGCCAGTATGATCTTTCTCCTTCTCCTCTCCTTTTCCTCCTTCCCTTCTGTCTTCCCTCTTTCCTTACCTCAGTCCCTTTCTCCCTTTTTCTTGCAGTGCTGGGGATTGAACTCCTGGCCTGGCACATGCTAGGCCATTGCACTGCCGCTGACCTATATCTCCTACCCATCATAAACAATTTTGTGCACTATTTCAACATGATTTTACTTCTCTTAGAATACAGAGAGTGAAGCTGGCGAGGCATAGGATAGAGATATGTTCACTTTTGTAAGAAACTGCTAAACTTTGGAAACTAATTTCCCATGTGATTCTCTAATTCTGTACTTTCACCAGAAGCTGCATGGTTTTAAATGTAACTAAGAACATAAGTAACAGCTGCATGTGAACAGGTTTCATATAGCTGAAAGGAGATCCCCATATTGCAGTATGCTAATGTGTAGACCTTGTCTCAAAAAAACCATGTGGACTGCAGTAGAGTGACAGTATAGACGGGTGGGAAGGCGTGGACATGGCTTCTCCCTGTGACGCCCACCACCCTCGCCAGCAAGGAGGACGCGCCACACCAGGATTCTTCTGCAGACGTTTATTGCAGGGTTACTTACTTGAAGCGAAAGACCCAAAACCCGAACTCTGTGCTGCTTAAATAGACCTAGGAGGAATGTGGCACCTACTGATTGGTGCTCAACTGAAACCCTCATTTACATGCTCCGGGCTTGAGCAATGACCCCGCATAGTGCCAAGCACACATGCGCATTTAGGTTGTTTACCATTAACAGGCTACGTGGCCCTTCGGGCTGGGCGCCATCTTGTAATGGTGGATGTGGTGGCTTCCCACATCTCCTCCTTTTTTGTTTTAAAAAGGGTCCTAATCCACCGATCAATCTCTGGGTTTCTTCAACTCAGGGAGATCAAGGTGGAAGTAAATACCCCACTGTACGACACCTTGACGCGTGCAATGAGGTCGAGCTCTGCGGAGTGCAAAGGCTGTCTTACAGGCGAATTGTCACCCATCCCTGTGCAATGGGAAGTACATTCCCAAGGGGTGTAAGGGCTGACAACTCGGGGGAACTACTAAGTTTTTAGCATAGACATCCATATCTCAGAGGAGGCACCATTATCCATGGCAAGAAGAGCCTGCACAATGACTACCTTGTCACGTTTCTGTTGGGCTTTTAGTCTGCACACCAGTCATAGTAACACTATTCCTCCACAGCCTATCAATGCAAGGAACAAGAATGTTCCCACCCATTCCTTTAAAGTAGGAAAAAGCAGAAGAAAGCCAAGAGGTAACGTCTCCAAGGGTAACAGGATCTAATCTTGTACTATTGAGAACAGCAATTTCAGTAAACAGTTTTTGTATTTCTTGTTCCGCTTGCAAGGACCAGTTTCCTTTAAGGTATTCTGTGATTAGCTTGCTCTGTAAGGAAAGCTGAGAAAAGTTAGCTGGTAACGGGGTTGGTAAAGAAATATTGGTAGAATTTAGGAGTCTCTCCACTAGGTACTTATGCAAGGAGTTTTACGTTCACAGGAAGTAAAGAATTACTGTGAACGGACACAAGCACTGGCCAAGATCTAGCAATGGCCCATAGTTGGATTCCCTGAATCGGGCACATCAATATTAATATTGTCGTTCCCCATAACCAGGTTGTCATCGTTAGTTGTGTCATCCTTCTCTTCTTTGGTGTTGTCCTTTAGAGTTCGCACCAGCCGTTCTGGTACCCAAATTGGATTGTCTTCATCCTAATTATTCCCTCGTCATGTAGTTCTGAATCCTCCCTTTATCCAGGGGGTCTCCGCTGGTGCTGCTGGTGTTCTATCCCGGGCTTCGGCACCAGATGTGACGCCCACCACCCTCGCCAGCAAGGAGAACGCGCCACACCAGGATTCTTTTACAGATGTTTATTGCAGGGTTACTTGCTTGAAGCGAAAGACCCAAAACCCGAACTCTGTGCTGCTTAAATAGACCTAGGAGGAATGTGGCACCTACTGATTGGTGCTCAACTGAAACCCTCATTTACATGCTCCGGGCTTGAGCGATGACCCCGCATATGCCAAGCACGCATGCGCATTTAGGTTGTTTACCATTAACAGGCTACGTGGCCCTTTGGGCTGGGCGCCATCTTGTAATGGTGGATGTGGTGGCTTCCCACATCTCCCTGTGGTTCTTCAACTGCAGCTGTTCTTACATTTGCTGGGGACTGTTCTTGTTTAGGGTTTTCAAAGCCCTGGACCTGGAGCCAAATTATAAGTAATCAAAATAAACAAAAACCTGACTTTCCATTAATATTCTAGATCCTTCTGAATGTATGCATATTTGGTGTCTGGAAGGAAAGAGAGTAAGTGACATCATGGAGCTGGACATTGTTTTGTCTGTATTTGAGAAAACCGTTCTGGAATATAGGTAGGTCCTATGTGTATGTCATACATCATTGCTTTTCCTCCAGGTACCATTTTGTTCATCCTAGTTTCATTATCATTTCTTTTAAGATATTTTTACATTTCCATTTTATCTCTCATACATATTATTATGCTAATTTCAAATTACTAGATCATCTAATCTAAATGTTTCTGATAGACTTTAATCTGGTATGGGTTTCTCCTTTTGAATAATTTCTTCCAATGCTGTTCCTTCTTCCTTCAGCTCTTGAGCTTGTTTTCTCCAGTATTGTTGGTTTCTCAGTCAGGTAGTGTGTGCAGAATACAGCTGTACCCAAGTCCAGTCCCTGCCAGCCCCCAATGAGAGGAGAGGTAGGGGAGAAGCCCAGGATGCCAAGTCGCAGGCACTCATGGCTTCACCCTTTGTTCTAGCAGGAGATAAGAGAGCAAGAACAGATAAAATCCTTCAGTTGTCTTCTCCAGCCTGGTGGGGAATGGCGAATAAACAGCTGCAGTCCATCTCTTCTTCTCCAGGCCATTCAGGATCCAGTCTGGTTTTATTCTTTTGTTTTGTTTTGTTTTGTTGATTTTTTGTTTTTGTTTTTGTTTTGAGACAAGGTCTCCCTATAGCCCCAACTGGCCTGGAACTCACTCTATAGACCAGGCTGGGCTTGAACTCACAGAGATCCACCTGCTTCTGCCTCCCAAGTGCTACGATTAAAGGTGTGCGCCACCACGCCTGGCATTGACACTAAAGATGGTTCTTAGCTGCCATGTGGGTGCTGGGAATTGAACCCAGGTCCTCTGCAAGAGCAGTCGGTGCTCTTAACCGCTGAGCCATCTCTCTAGCCCTATTCTTATTTTTTTTTCTTTGTTTCTTTGCTGAAGATAATAGTCATTCATTAAAAAACAACAGCTGGGCAGGGTGGCGCACACCTTTAATCCTAGCACTTGGGAGGCAGAGGCAGGCAGATCTCTGTGAGTTCAAGGCCAGCCTGGTCTACAGAGCAAGTTCCAGGAGACCCTGTCCGGGGGGGGGGGGGGAGAACTACAGAGTACTGAGATTGGGAAAGAAGAAATAAAACTGACCGTTCTCAGGGGACATGATAGTTTATGTAGAAAACTGAAAGAATAGACCAAGATATGAGGGAGGGAAACTTGTGGTACTAATAATTACAGCAAAGTTGAAGGGTACAGTTAATATACAATGTCAGTTGCTTTCCAGCATCCCAACAAGGAATAAGTAGAATTTGAAATTAAAAATCTAACACCACTTAAGTAACACCCCAATAAGATAGTTGGGTATAAACCTAACAAAATCTATGTAAGTGCTATAGGAAGAGAAGAAAAGTACAAAATTCTGATGAAAGCAAGAAAGAACCACATAAATGCATCAGTATTAATCCTTGCTCATGAATGAGAAAACTCAGTATTGTCAATGCCTCACTACTTAATGTAGAGTCATTGCAATCCCAATCAAAATTCCAAAAAGTCATGTTGTGGACATTGACAGACTTACTCTAATGTTTAAATGGAGAGACAGAAAACCAAGAATAGCCAAGTCAGTATTAAAGTTGGAGAGCTGGTGTTCCTTGTCATCAGACCACCTTATAAAGCTGCAGTAATTGATACAGTGCAGCATCAATACAAATAATAGATAAACAGATCAGTGGAACCCATATGGAGTCAACTAATCTTTGACAAAAGAGCAAAAGCAAAACAATAGAGACAAGAGTTGTCAGCAAGTAGTGATGTAGCAGGGGGACAGCCATAAATAGTGAACATAGAAAGTCCTTACCGGTCAACCCAGAATGGATCAGAACCCTAAATGTAAGATTTAGGACCTTAACACTAGAAGATACCATAAGAGAAAATCCAAATGCCTTGGATTTGACAGTGACTTCAGCTTCAAGAACACCATCCATGAAAGAATTGGTAAGTAGGACTTAATAAAGTTAATTTCTTCTCTATGCAGAATGCTTTCACATATAAAAAGACAATCTGTAGAATAGGAGAAAAATCTTTGCAAGATGTGTATGATCCCCATCCATGCTTGTGTGGGCAATCCTAATTAAATATACCATCAATGCTTGTGCGGGCAATCCTAATTAAATATACCATCAATGCTTGTGTGGGCAATCCTAATTAAATATACCATCCATGCTTGTGTGGGCAATCCTAATTAAATATACCATCAATGCTTGTGTGGGCAATCCTAATTAAATATACCACCAATGCTTGTGTGGGCAATCCTAATTAAATATACCATCAATGCTTATGTGGGCAATCCTAATTAAATATATCGGGACATACGCAAAAAGACAAGAGCAGTCAGAGGACTTGGGAAGAAGGGATATGGTAGGAGAGGGGAAAGAATAATGAGGAAATTTGATCAAATAACATCATATACATGTAGGAAAAGTTTAAAAATGTTTATGATAACGGACTATTAATCAGAATTTTCAAAGAACTCTTAAAGCTCAAAAATAAGACAACTCAGGTGTGGGGTTAGTTCAGTGGCGGAGTGCTGTTCTAGCTTGCGCAAGGCCCTAGTTTTAGTTGCTGTCACTGGAGACCACTGGAGGCCAGTTCAGTAGTAGGTAGAGTCCTAGACGCGTCTGCTGATTCTTTAGTAACTGTGGTCTGCCATGAGTGTCCAGACAAGAACAAGAGCCAGACCTCTCCTCCCTGGTAATAGAGTCCACAAGTGTGCAGTCTTCCCTCGAGTTGCCATTCTGACCACTCCTCCCTGGTAATAGAGTCCACGAGTGTGCAGTCTTCCCTTGAGTTGCCATTCTGACCACTCCTCCCTGGTAATAGAGTCCATGAGTGTGCAGTCTTCCCTCGAGTTGCCATTCTGACCTCTCCTCCCTGGTAATAGAGTCCACAAGTGTGCAGTCTTCCCTCGAGTTGCCATTCTCTGACCACTCTCCTCTCCTGTCTTCCCCTCTCTTGTTCCCAGTTTTATTAAGCATGAGAAAAAGCTACAGGCTTAATTAACACTGTCATCTTAATATTTTTAAAACATGTAAAGAAAAAGCCAATATGTCCCAAAATGTGTATACTTATGTATTAATCTTTTTAATCTTTTTTTTTAATTTTATTTATTTCTGTATGTGTATGAATGTACTGTCTGCATGCAGGTTTGTGCACCCGTGTCGTGCAATACCGCGGAGGTCAGAAGAGGGTGTTGGATTCCTCTGGAACTGGAGTTCTCCTGGAATTGGAGTTTCAGACGGTTCTTGGCCGCCACGTGGGTGCTGGGGATCGAACCTGGGTCCTCTGTAAGAGCGGTCAGTGCTCTTAACTGCTAGGCCATCTCTCCAGCCCAATCTTTTTTATCTTTTACAGACAAAGAATAGAATCGAGAAGTTGTAAGGAAGCCATCAACCATTTTTTTCATAATATTAAAGGGGAACTCATCAGAATGGTATGTTCATGGGTATAATATTGTTGGTCTAAAGTTTTTTAACTAAAGTCTAGACAGTATACTGTAGTCTTAGACAGACTTCTGGCTCTGACAAACAGGTGAGAACTACCCATATTGCTTTTTGTGTGTCGGGGTGTAAATACATGCGTATATACATGGATGTGGAGGCCAGGGGTCCATGTCAGGTATCTTCCTCAGTTGCACTCCAACTTACCTTTTTTAATAGTTTGAGTATATTGCTTACATGTATGTTAAGTGCACCATGTCACGCAATGCCTGTGAAGGTCAGAAGAGGGTGTTGGATCTCCTAGAACTGGAGTTATGGACAGCTGTTAGCTGCCATGTGGTTGCTGGGAACTGAACCTGGGTCCTCTGCAAGTGTTCTTAACTGCTGAGCCATCTCTCTAGTCACCCAACTTACTTTTTGAGGCAAGGTCTCACTAATCTGGAGTTCAGTGTTTGGCTTGGCTTGACTTGCTGGCCACTGAGTCCCAGGGACCTCCCTGTCCCCACCAGCACCCATTTAAAAGCCAGGTCTGACAGCACTAACAATGCTTGTATGACAGGCACTTTACCCAACTGCACCATCTCCCCAGCACCTTCTCGTGCCATTTTTAAGCAAAATGTGATATATATGTGAAGTGTATAACATGTAATTTTGGGAAAATAGATGTATTTGGATTTTGTTGTTGTTGTAGCTTTTAGAAGTCCGGATGTTGAAAACTTTGAAACGGAAGAATACTAAGGTAAAGCTCATAGGGATTAGTCATATAATCATGAAATACTAGCCAGGCATGGTGGCACACTCCTTTAAAATCCCAGCACTTGGGAGGCAGAGGCAGGTGGATCTCTAGGAGTTTAAGGCCAGCGTGGTCTACGTTACAAGTTCCAGGCCAGCTGGGGCTACAGGGAAACCCTATCTTAAAAAGACCAAAATCATCATCATCATCCTCATGAAATACTGAGTAGAATCAGTAAAGTCTTCCTTTTACTTTTATAACCCTTACAGTTTATATAAAATGTTTAATATTTTTAGTCAGGCTTTTACTTGGTTGATTTTGTAATATTAATGGAAACTAAGGAATTCTATCACCCTAGGGAGATACTGAAACAATCAACTTTTGAAGAGAAAAGGTTTTGTTGGCTCAGTTTTGGAGGTTCTAGTCCATGATTAGTTGGCTCCATTACTTTTGGGTCTATGGCAGAGCAAGAGTTGAGGGGTCTGGGCTCCCACAGTCTCCTTCAAAGACCACCCCAAGCTACACCTAGTCTGTTCTCTTTCCCTCTTTGAACACCTATTAACGTGCGCATAGCAGTGTTGAAACAATCAAACTAACTTAACAAGGAAATTATTGTATTGCTTAGATAATTTCCAGCATGGAGAAGAAAAGGCAGCGTTTAATCGAAGTCCAGGAGGAACTGCTTCGGTAAGAGACTGTCAGAACCCTGCCTGAGAACTTCCTTGGAGGGCAGTGCAGTTTTCATCTAGGGAAGTGCTGTTTGCTCCTATGTCCTATAATCCCCAGGTTTCCTTTCCACGTGGATGGTCAATGATGGCACCTTCTGTTGCCCAGTAGTGTGAACCTTTAGCAAGGGAGAATTCAGCTCCGATCTGGCTCCCAGCATCTCTTGGCTTGGGCCTTAGCCTGATTGCAGTTATAATGCCTAGACTCTAGGATTGGAATGCCTGAGGTTTGAATTCAGATTCTGTAGCTTGCTGCAAACTTGGGCGAGGAACTGAACTTGCCAGCACCTCACTCCTCTCTTTTGTATATGGGTGTAATGATACCTGTACCTCAGAGGGCGTTGTGTGAGCTGAGTGAACAGATACAGAAAAGGTGCAGTACAGTGACTCATGGAGAAAGTGCTGCTTATATTCCTTGCTTGCTTGTTGAGCTGTGTTTTTTGTTTGTTTTTGAGAGAGGCTCTGCCTGTGTAGCCCAGGCTGATCTTGCACTTGTGATCCCTGGCTCTTATGCTACTGCTGAAATGTACATTCTGGAGTAGCACTCATGTCAGCCCATATTCTGAGGTGAAGGACTGGGGGCAGTTCCCATGCACTGATTAGGAAGGGTCATGAACACTGGAGTCTGGCGGCCTGTCCAGGTTGGGGATGGGGATCCACAGTTGAGCACTTGCCTAGTATAGTAGGACCCTGGGTTTAATTTCCAGCACCCATGGATCTGTTAGCCAGGAGCCTTGTGAAAGAACATGGTAAATCAGGAAACACTGGAAATGCCATGTAATTAACTATGAAGTTTTAAAGAGACTGCCACAGGATTTTCAGAGTGGCAAATTAGTTGTCTACTACTTGTTTTCAAGACTTAGTCTATAGATAGGTGCTAGCTAGCCCAGGATAAAGTGTTCATTGGCCCAGGCAAAAATAGGAAATTGGGGCAATATAATGATAGGAACAGTTAACAGCTTCCTTTAGGGCAGAGCATCATCGTCCTGAATGCTTCCATTCTGAAAGGTAGTTTATTGGATGGCTCTAAAAGACTTGTCATCAACAGTGAGGCCTTTCACGAGTAAATACTGAGCCTTTTGGTTCCTTCTCTAGATGTCCATTTTAGTTGGAAAAACATATTTTGAAAGTGAATAGTAAGAAAAAGTATATGTTGTTTTTTGGGGGGAGGGTGTTTGCTAAGGAAATGCTGTGATTGTTCAATGTGGAGAACTGCCAGAAAGTTTTCTTTTATGAACTTACATCAGAGGATAAGTTTCATCATATTCTCCCCTAGTTGTTACTGCTGATTATTCCTTGTATATCATAGTTGGGATTAATTGAGATCTAGAGCCTTTCACATATTTATAATTTAAAAGCCAAGCATGCATCATCTAGTCTTTTTCCCCTGGTTTTTCATTCTTCGCTCAGGATACTCCCATATGCTATAGACTGCTAGGCTTTATTCTGTACCAGTTACAGGGCAGGGGTATTTTTGTTTTTTTTCCTACTGTGGGCACTTTGAAAATAATCTTAATATTTTTATAACGTGAACAATTTATATTTTCTATTAATTTGGATCTTACGCAGTTTCTTTCCTACAGTTATCTTAAAGAATTTTGTTATTTGTCACCTAGGTTAGAGCCACAGCTGAAACAACTACAAACAAAATATGATGAACTTAAGGAAAGAAAGTCATCCCTCAAGAACTCTGTGCATTTCTTATCTAATTTAAAACAGCTTTATCAAGATTATTCAGATATTCAGGAGAAAGAACCAAAAGAAAAGGAAATAGTGAGTTCCCATTTCCTTCTTACTGTGCTTTGGGGGAGGTGAAGGTGTGTGCGTGTACAGTACCAGGAGCTTTGGAGCAAGGTAAACAGGTACACTTCATATCATCGCCTCAGCTGCTTACTGAAGAATCCTGAATCAGTGCCATTTCAGAGAACTATACATCATTGAGATGTGTGTACTGTGTACGTTTCACTTGAATAAGCACTCTGCTGTTTTTTAAAAAACAGAGTGTATGAGTGTTGTGCCTGCATGTAAGTACATCTGTGTTGTGCAGTGCCCTCAGATGTCAGAAGGGGGCGTCAGATCCCCTGGAAATGCAGTTATGGACAGTTGTTAGCTGCCGTGTGGGTGCTGGGATTCAAATCTGGGTCCTCTGCAAGAGCAGTTAGTGCTTATAACGACTCTGTTATATTTTTTTATCAGCATAAGAGCACTCAGCCACATTCTATAGACAACTACTTCAACTTGTCTAGTTCACATTCATGCTGTTTCATAGCTGAAGGCAGGATGTGATTTCCTGTGAATTTAGAGGCTGAGAAACAAAAAAGGCAGATAGGGAAAAAAAAAATGTGGTTTACTATTGTGCTAATAAATTTTGAAGTTGCTTCTGGAATTTTGCTATTGTTAGGACATCCAACTCCTATAAGTAAAAATGTTGAAGTTAAAAGATTGTAGATTGTGCTGGTCATGGTGGCACAGGCCTTTAATCCCAGTGCTCAGGAGGCAGAGGCAGAGGCAGGTGGATCTCTGAGTTCAAGGCCAGTCTGGTCTATGTAGTGAATTCCAGGCCAGCAGTAGCTACAGAGACCCTATCTCAAAAAAGAGGAAAGAAAAGATTATAGATTATATGCCAAATATAATTGTATATAAAATGTGATTTATGGGGGCTTATGAGATGGCTCAGTGGTTAAGAACACTTGCTCTTCTTCCAGAGAACCTGGGTTCAATTTCCAGCTCCCACATGGCAGCTAGCAACCATCCATAACTCCAGTTCTAGGGGATCTGACACCCTCTTCTGACCTCTATGGGCATTGCACTACGCAGTGTACTTATGTGTAGACAATACACTCACATACATAAAATAAAAATATTAAAATTAAATTTTTAAAAATTAAATTTAAAATAGTGATTTGTAATTACATATGTCTACATGTATCTTATAACCAGATTTGTATTTTTCACCTCTAAATTAAATTTTAAGGTTTTGATATTGATCTAAGTTAATTTTCCTGAGCTGAAGATTTAGACATATATTAGAGATGCAGAAATAGAATATTTTAAAAAATTGTTATACTTTATTTTCATTTTATGTGTATGAGTATTTTGCCTGCATGTATATAAGTATACCACGTGTCCATTGCCCACGGCCACAAGAGGGTGTTAGATGATCGACTGGAACTGGAATTACAGCCATGTGGGTGCTGGGAACCAAACCTGGATCCTCTGCAAGAGCAGGCACTGCTCTTAACCACTGAGCCATCTTTCCAGCCCTAGAAATAGAATATTTTTGAAGTGTTCTTCTAAATGTACCTAAAATTTACTGTAGTTAGGAGTTTGATTACTAAATTTGGTGAAAACTAGTAGTAGCATTCATTAAATCTGAACATAATCCTTGGTTAAAACCCAGATCTTGCCCCACTCCTTGCAGAGGGATTGAACGCCTTGCACAGCCTAAACAAGTGCTGGCACAAGTCTTGAAAACCAAGCTGTAGTGACTACTTTGGAATAAACCACTTCCCCAGCAGGGTACCCTGAATGCTGTTTGTACGGTTTTAGCATCCGTCCTTTTTGCCTTGAGTGTTTCCCTCTTCCTAAATGAAACACGCAATACCAAATGTGAATTCTTCTCTTCTCCCTGAGAGTAAAGCCTGCAGTGTCTTGAACACATTAGGCTGCCATACATGTATTAGGTTGAATCCTCCCATCTCATGGTAAAGTGTATGCAAGGAAAAAAAAATCCTATCAGTATGTGTTAATCACTGTCTGATGGCTTTTCTGTTGAATTTTCATTAGTAAGAACACCTTGAAAACATTTATCAGCAAGTTATCAAAAGTATGATGAAATTAGAGGAATTTACTCTCCTTCAGATATAGTTTGCAATAAGAAATTTAGTTAATTATTTCCAAGTCATAAGTTGGATTTTGTGTTCTATTTTAGGTTGACTTTGTGTTCTTTGTCCTTTAGTTATTTGGATTGGCAATCTTTAATTGATCCAATAAATAACTTTCTGAGTGATACATTTCGGGTTATAGATTTTAATAGGCCAAGAGTCTGATTCCATTACTTCTTGCAGTAAAAGTAAACCTACTTTGGAGGATTTTTGTTTGTTTTAAAATAGCCATGAAATGAAGTAGACCCCACATTCCAGCAGCACAGTTGTCTAGACCAAGTTTAACCTGTGCCAGGCATGACTTTGTGGTTTTTCTTTGTTTGTTTGTTTTTAAATTTTATTTATTTTTGAATGTGTATGAATGTACCGTCTACATGTAGGTTTGTGCACCCGTGTTGTGCAATGCCGCGGAGGTCAGAAGAGGGTGTTGGATTCCCCTGGAACTGGAGTTCTCCTGGAATTGGAGTTACAGATGGTTCTTAGCCGCCATGTGGGTGCTGGGGATCGAACCCGGGTCCTCTGCAACAGCGGTCGGTGCTCTTAACCGCTAGGCCATCTCTCCAGCCCCGACTTTGTGTTTTAAATAATGTAGATGCCTTAGTTATTTGTACTAGCTGGTCTTCTGGGGTAAGGAAATCAGTACAAGCTTTGTTGAATGGTTAACTTTTTTTGCTGGGGGTGTTTTTGAGACAAGGTCTCCCTGTAGTCCTGGCTGGCCTTGAACTCACAGAGATCAGCCTGTCTCTGCTTCCCAAGTGGATTAAAGGCATGCCACCACACCCAGCTTGTATTATTATGTTCTAAGGAGATGGGTCAAGACCAATTCTCTTAATGATCCTACTTTAAAAGCAAAAGGATTAATTGAACTTTCTGGAAAACCCTATCAAATTGGCATCAGTCATAGGACTGGGTTCTAAAATGAAAGGTTATGAAAGTACTGCTATTCGTGAGACTAAATAGTTTTCTTTCATCAACAGTATGATTCATCCAGCCTTCCAGCTCTGTTGTTTAAAGCAAGAACCATTTTGGGAGCCAAAACCCATCTGCAAAATATCAACTATCAGCTAGGGAAGCTCCTTGACCAGAAAGGAGAAGCCCAGTCTGCTGGGTCCCATGCTACTGTGCTCCCTCCTGAGTCTGCACTTCTGTAAAGTAAACTTCTGTTTGCCTGGTCATCACAATTTAACACTACTTCCATTCAAACTAAATCACACCAGCTTGATTGTTCGATAATTTTTGGAGCTATACTCATTTTTTCTGATTACTATTGTAATAAATTTAACTTTCAGATAAACTTTTAAAGATAAGCCAATGTAAACATAAAATAATTTTGATTATGGAGTTTCCTACTGAATTAAGAATACCAAAGCTAGTTTTCAATAAAACTGGTAAAAAACAAAAATAAAAACCAAGTGATTAAAAACAGTGGTATAAACATGTTTAATAATTTAATATAATTTGATTTTTTTTGTGATGTTGGGATTAAGTTTGGGCCTTCCACATATTTATGTTATCAAATTCAGGAAGATTGTAGCTTGCTGTATAAGCTTTGTTCACAGCTACTCTTGTAACGCTTCTATCATTAGTTCGTCGGGAATATCACCCGTTGCACTACTGTAAGCGAGAAGACTGTTCTCTGCAGCTTCAGCTAATTCTGCATCTTCAGTAGCTTCTAAGAAAGAAGCATCGTCAAGATCAGAAAATCCACCAGGTGGCAGTTTACTGGATGACAGTTTTTGAGAATTCTTGCTCTCACTGGGGCTGATTTCATCTGCTTCATCAGAAATAAACTCTTCCTCCTTTATTTCAGTGGGGGAGGCAGGAGGAAGAGCAAACAGGATGGAGAATGAAGGTTATTGGTCAGAATATGTGACTTTATCACCCAAATGTGTTGAATTATGATATGAAGTAATAGTTCACCAGTCAAATGAACATGTTAGATGCAAGTTGTCAGTAAGAGTCACCATAGGAAAGAGTATGTTAGCTCACATACTCTTTGAAATTGCCTACGGTTCATGATACACACATTTCAGTATCTCCAGAAGGGGTACCGAAAAGTTAGATTTCATTTTTAAACATTTAAACATTTTAAACATTTAAACATTTAAAAATATTTTAAAATATTTTTATTTTATGTATAAGAGTCTGGGATATACACATGCATACATACACGGTGTAATAAAGATAAAGGATTTTTATAATTTGCAACCTGTCGAGAGACTCATCAAAATAATGCATATGTGTATATTAGAAGAAAAACATATTACTACATTTAGGTAAGGGACAGAAAGAGTTCTTTATTCATATTTAATTTCTTTCTGAAAGCTAAAAGTTTTGTTTAAATTTATTTTTATTTGATGTGAGTGTTATATATGTATGTATGTAAGTGCACCTGTGTCAGGCAGTGCCCATGGAGAACAGAATAGGGCGTTGGATCCCCTTGAACTGGACTTATAGATAGTTGTTAGCCATCATGTGGGTGCTGGGATTTGAACCTGGGTCTTCTATAAGAGCAGCCAGTGCTCTTAAAACACTAAGCCACCTCTCCAGCTCCTAAAAGCTAGAAAAATTTTCAAACATTTTGTAAATCAGTATGCTGCTCAATCCAATAGAAAAAAAGGTAAATAACAATGGTTTAAAATATTTCTTAAAAAGGCTGAAGCAAACACGATCCCAGTGCTGGGGAGGCAGAAGATCCCTGGGGCTCACTCCAGCCACCCTAGCCTATGTGTTGAGTTCCAGGCCAGTGAGAGGCCCTGTCTCAAAAAAAAAAAAAAAAAAAAAAAAAAGTGGATGGTTCCTGAGGAATGACAACCAAGAATGTGCAGCTGTCTTGTGTGCATGTGCACATGCACACGCATGTATAAGAAGGATGAAGCAGCTATGGGAATATCAGCAGTTTAAGTGACAGTACTATTTAAGTTATGTTCAAATAATAATCATAGTGTACTCCAACAGTACTTCCAGCTGGGCGTTTTTGAGAGGTTATTAGATAAGAANCAATAAAAAATTGTTAACACAAAAAAAAGAAAAAAGAAAAAAGAAAAAAAGAAAAGAAAAAAATTGTTAATACTAAGGGGTATAAAAAAATTTTTTTAATGAGTTGAATCTATTTTGTTTATAGTCAGCTCCTAATTAGATTTAAACCTGTAGGATTATAATGAATTAAAAGCAGGAACTCACATTCACTCACACATACACACAGCTTGAAGATGGGCTTAAAGAAACATAAAACAGTTTTATTAAAAATTTCTCATTTAAATTGAACCAAAATATCAGTTCATGTTTTTACTAATGGTCCTTAAGAAAAGACAATTTATCAGAGAAAATTTGTTTTGTTAGAACTCCAAGGCCTGTAAATTATCCTAGAAATCCATCTACTTTGTTTCCAAAATGCCGAAATCAAAAGAATGTTAACTAAAATCAAAATTTAAAGGGTATGATTTAGATACCATGTGCTCAGTCTGGCAGCTGATATGCATGCACAGCAGGGAGACCAATGGTCTCAAACCACATGTGATCAAGAATTCTACAAGAAGAGATCTTTAAGGTGAAACACATTTTAAAAAGATCAAGATAAAATTAAATTAACCATATCTAGGGTAGCCAGGTATTAAGTAAAAATATTACTCTTTGGGACTGGAGAGATAGCCTAGCGGTTAAGAGCACCAATTGCTCTTGCAGAGGACCTGGATTCGATCCCCAGCACCCACATGGTGGCTAAGAACCATCTGTAACTCCAATTCCAGGAGAACTCCAGTTCCAGGGGAATCCGATACCCTCTTCTGACCTCCGCGGCATTGCATGACAAGGGTGCACAAACCTACATGCAGATAGTACATTCATACACATAGAAAAATAAAATTTAAAAACTTTATAAAAAAATTACCATGCCCAGATAAAGTAAAAGATATGTGTTAAAGTTTCATATTAGTTTGGTCAAATTAGGCTTTGTTTTGTTTTTACCCTTTTGCTTTTTTATGTATTTTTTTTCTACAATAATTGTGAATTATTTGGATAAATAAAAGTCTTTAAAAGAAATTAAATGTTTTGTCAATCTAATATCCAAACCTAAAATCACATAGTCCCTTTGACACAATTCTAATAGAAATCCATCCTACAGATACTGTTGTTCAAAAAGACACCAAGATTTTTTTTTTTTGTTTACTCTATAAAACAAACTCTAAGAAATATATGCCTGGGACTATGTTGATTATACAGTATCTCATACAGCAGTGAAAACACACTGTCAGTGTGCTGCGCTGGGAAAGACAGCACCATATAGTCATGTGTGGACACAGTGCCACACCTTGTGTTTAAAAAGCTACTTGGACTTGGGAGGACCCTGCTCATAACACACTGATGTTTCTGTACAGACAGAAAGCTAGACTTAAAAAAAAAAACCCAGAAAGCTAGACTTACCTCTTTGAGAAGAAACTGGAGACTTACTTCAGCAGGTAATGGAAAACCTGAATCAAAATAAGGTAACAATATTCTTTAGGTGGATCTCTAATTTTTACTTTGTAGTAAATGTAAAAATTAATAACTCACAGTCAGATTTGAAGTTTTCTGCTTTACACACAGGGTCATGACATTTTTGATACCAAACTTCATTTTTCAGATCAACCAGGATCCTTTATATAAAAAGAAGCCATTAATATTCGTACTGGACAGAAAAGAAAATTCAAATATAGAACATTTACAAGAGATGTGCCTAAGACTTGTTCTAGTTTCTCTTCAATTGCTGTGACAAAACACTGACCAATACCAACTTGGGGAGGAAAGGGATTTTTTGTTCTTACATCTCCCAGGTTCATCACTGAGGGAGACCAAGGTTGGAAGTCGGGGCAGGAACCTGGAAGCAGGAGCTGAAGCACAGGCCATGGAGGAGCACTGCTTGCTGGCTGGCTCCCCTGGCCCATGCTCCAACTGCTTGCTTATACAGTACAGGACCACCTACCCAGGGGTGGCCTGCCCACAGTGAGCTGAGCCCTCCCACATCACTCAACAATCAAGAAAATGCCCTACAAACATGGCCACAGGCCAGTCCAATAGAGGAAATTCCCCAATTGAGGCTCCCTCAACCCAGGTGTGTCAAGTTGACACTAAAGCTATCTAGCACAGACTTAAAACATTAAGAAAAATTAAAAAGCTAAAGGGTGAAAATAGATACACCTAGCCAAAAGAAAACTGGTTGCTAAAAATAACACATCTGGGAATTGAACCTTTAATCTTTGGTTGTTAGCCTTAGACTTTTTTTTTTTTCTTGGTAAGGAAAGGGTGTATTCAGCTTACACTTTTTTTTTTTTTAATTTGGGTACTGCGTTTAATTTTTACATTTCTTTTTATATATATTTTGTATAAGATTATCAAATCTAGATCCGTGTCCCCCCCATCCCCCCACCCCACCAGATTTCATGCATTCTGCCAAACATGCTTTTCATCTCTTTCTCAGTCTTTCTCAAAATTCTCCATGTGGAAGTTGACTGTTTTGAGCAGAAGTTCACTGTTTCAGTCAGTTCTTTGATGCAGTCCTTTCTGTTGTTGTTGTCATCCAATTACCTAGTTGTAAGTATTTCTTGTGCACAGCCCCTTGAGCTTTTGTCCAAGTAGTTGGGAGTGATGCATATTGGAAACAACGACAATAGCCTTAGACTTTTAATGGCAGCTATGCTATCCCTCCAGCCCATAAAAGAACACTTCTGGAAACTGAGAAGAAGGCTCAGTGGCAAAGTGTTTGTGTTACATGCACAAGGGTCTGAGTTCAGTCCCTAGAACACATGAAAACAAAACAAAACAAAAAAAAACAGGAGGAGGCTGGGGAGACAACTCAGCACAAGGAAGGACCTGAGTTTGGATCCTCGGAACCACATAAAAGCTGGGCACACACTTGAGATCCCAGTGGGTATGTAGGAAGATCCCAGGAGGTTGTTGGCCAGCCAGCCTAGAGAAAATTACAAGCTCCAGGTTCAGTGAGAGATTGTCTCAAAAAAAAAAACAAGGTAGAAAACTATAAAGGAAGACACCTGATGTCAGCCTCTGGCTTGTACATGCATAGATGAGTGCACCCGCACATACATGTGCACACACAAATGCATTCCCCAACACACACAAAGCTGGGAGTGGTGGCACAACCTTGCATTCCTAATGCTGGTGGTGGAGACAGGTGGATCCCTGGGGCAGACAGACAGCCTAACCTAACTGGTGAGCTCCAGACCTCAAAATGTTTATCCTCTGAACCTTCATACGTGTGTGTGTGTGCACATGTATATACCTGCAAGTGCAAACACAAATTCTCAAAAGGGCTTCTGGGCAACATAAAGTAGATACTGACAAAAGTTTATCTGGGAAGGTACAGTAATTCTCAGGTTGTATCAACCAAAATAATATAGTATCAAAACATGTAAGCAAAAGTTGACAGCACTGTAAGGATGACAAATCTACGCACAAAGAGAAGTAGCTTTTACCAGAATCAAGATTTTTAAAATGTATTCTCAAAAAGAAAATGTATTCTTACCCTCTAAATTTGTATCCTTCTATTCACAGATCAGTGCAGCTCTCAGACCTCATCAGAGAAGTGTCTTAGTGCACAAACTCACAACTGGTCAAAGTACAAAGAGGGTCTGTGGAGTGCTCAGTCACAAATGGGACATCTATATTACATCCCCTCCCCAACACTCAGGGACCATCACAGAAAGGCAGAAAGATTGTAAGGGTCAGATCAGGGAACACTGGAGGGAAACAGTATCTTCTGGACATGATAGGACCTCTGCACTTGTGACTCCCAGCAGCTGTTGCTACCTACACAAAACCTGCACAAGATCAAGCCAATCAACATTCAAGCCCCCATCCTTAACTAAGGCCTTATGGACAGTTGATGGGTTCTTAGGGAGGGAGGGTCAGCTTTCTTTAAGGGTGTGCTCCCTGGTAGGGGAGCTTCATGCTTCAGTGAATGGCCCTATACCCAGAAGTATATGGAGAGTACATACTGTAATTGTGAGGCTATTAAATTAAAAAAAAAAAAAGTTTAAGCCGGGAGTGGTGGTGCACGTCTTTAATCCTAGCACTTGGGAGGCAGAGGCAGGTGGATTTTTGTGAGTTCAAAGCCAGCCTGGTCTACAGAGTGACACCAGAGTGTCTTGAAAAGACCAAAAAAAAAAAAAAAGTTTAAGAGCTGGACATGGTGGCACATGCCTTTAATCCTACTCTAGGGAAACAGAGGCAGGCAAATCTTTAGGAGTAAGAGTTGGGAGTAAGGTAGAGGTGGATCTGGGGGGTAGGAGAAGTGGGAGAGTATAATCAAAATACACTGAAATTCTAAAAGAATTAATAAAATATTTTTGAATTATTGTCTAAGGTTTTGATTATAAAGAAATGTATTCTTGGGGCAAGAGAGATGGCTCAGTGGTCAAGATCACTGGCTGTTCTTGCAGAGGACCCAGATTCAGTTCCCAGCACCCATGTAGTGCTAACAACCATCTACAACTCCAGTTTCAAGGAATCTGACACCGTCTTCTGGTCTCCATGAGCACTGCATACACAGGAGAACTTATATACACGTAGGGAAAACACACATGTAAAATAAAGTATTTTCTTAGCAATTTGTAGATCAACTAGCCAAAAAAGTTCAGTAAAGATGTAGAAAACATGAAGAAAATGACATGAATACAATTAAACTTGATCTAATATGCATATAGGAAGCTGCTCTTTGTAATCATGTATAAATCACTAATAAAGACTGGCTACATGCTAGTTATATGAGTCTCTCATCAAATTTAAAAGTATTAGTTGGGGTTGGAGAGAGCCATCAATGGTTATTAGCATTTACTATTCTTGCAGAGGTCCTGGGTTCAATTCCCAGCACCCACATCAGGTGGCTCACAACTGCCTATAACTCAAGTTCCAGGGGATCCAATGTTCTCTGACCTCTGAGGGCACTTAAACTCACATAATGCATAATCTCTCTCTCTCTCTCTCTCTCTCTCTCTCTCTCTCTCTCTCTCTCTCACACACACACACACACACACACAAACACATACACAAATAAATCATTTAAAAAATATACTAATTTGGGCTGGAGAGATGGCTCAGCAGTTAAGAGGACTACCCTGTATTGCAGAAGACCCAGGTTTGGTTCTCTGCACACACATAGTAGTTCACAACCAAACCCATAACTTCAGGTGCTTCTGGAGTTTGGTCATTTTTGTTTCTTAAGGTGGGTGGCTGATAGGGCTGGTGGCCACCTAGTGTTACTCTAACATACAAAGAAACCTCACATGCACTTTTGTATGCTTCACACTTTTTTTTTTTTTTTGCTTCACACTTTAAAAAGGAAAATGGTGCTATGTGGTTGCACATGCTTTTAATCCCAGCATTCAGGAGTCAAAGGAAGGGGGTATTTCTGTGACTTGGAGGCCAGTCTGGTCTACATAGCAAGTTCCAGGCCAGCTGGGGCTATAGGGAGACCCTGACTCAAACAAAACAAAACAAAAAAGAAGTGGAAGAAGTAGTAGTAGCAGCAGCAGCAGTAGTAGTGAGGGAGCGGGGAGAGGAAGGGGATTGGATTGTGGCTGTATAAGACTCAGTAGGATTGTTATATGACAATGACTTTTTGGTAAAAAGATAGCTACCAAATGATAACTGTAGTTATCACTGGTTATGGACTATGAATGAATACTTAGTTTATTGATGTTTGTTTCTTTGGCTTTGTGCATTGAGCATACATTCTTCTAAAAATGAAATTAATCTAGTATATTCAAGTATAGCACTGCAGCAGGCTGCTTAGCACATTTTATGGAAAAGTCATGGTTCCTTGCTCATATCCAGAGCCTAGAGATGTGCACATACACACACAAAGCGCAGCAACATTTACTATGACTACTGGGTTTCCATTTTTATCCCTATGTTAGCCAAACCCTATTTTTGGCTAAATCATATAATTTAAAATTCTACCCCAAATACCAAAGCAACCCTGAGGGAAAAGAGCAATACAGGGGGCATCACTATACCAGACTTCAAACTATTACAGGGCTATAGTCATAAAAACAGCCTGGTACTGTCATAAAAACAGACCTGTAGACCAATGGAACAAAATTGACCATCCAAACTTGAGCTCATTTCAGCCACCTCATATTTGACAAAGGGGCCAAAAAGACTCAATGGAGGAAAGACAGCATCTTCAGCAAATGGTGCTGGCAAAACTGGATCACCATTTGTAGAAGAATAAAATTAAACCCCTACCTCTCACCCTGTACAAAAATCAATTCCAAATGGATCAAAGATCTCAACATGAAACCTGAAACTCGCTAGGTGACAGAAGAAAATGTTGGCAGCAACCTACAAGACATAGGTGAAGGAAAAAACTTTTTTTAAAACAAGGTTTTTGTTTTTTAATTTTATTTATTTATTATGTGTATGAATGTACTGTCTGCATGTAGGTCTGTGCACCCGTGTCATGAAATGCCGCAGAGGTCAGAAGAGGGTGTCAGATCTCCCTGGAACTGGAGTTCTCCTGGAATTGGAGTTACAGACGGTTCTCAGCTGCCATGTGGGCACTGGGGATCGAACCCAGGTCTCTGCAAGAGCAGTCAGCGCTCTTAACCACTAGGCCATCTCTCCAGCCCTGGAAAAAACTTTTTAAATCAGGCAGCAGCTGCATAGGAAATAAGGTCGACAACTGACAAGTAGGACCTTATTAAACTCAAGTTTCTGTACAGCAAAAGAAACAATCAGAGAAGTGAAGAGAAAACCCACAGAGTGGAAGGAAACCTTCACTGCTGATACATCTGATAGACCATTAACATCGAGTGTATATAAACTACTCAAAAAACAAAGGAGGAAGAAAACAAATGACCCGCTCAAGAGATGGAGTAAAGAGTTGAACAGAGACTTCACAAGTGAGGAAATAGAGATGGCTGAGAAACATCCTGAAAAGTGTTCCACATCATTAATAATTAAGGAAATGCAAATTAAAACCACTAAAAGATATCATCTCACTCTGATAAGACTGGCTAACATCATGAAAACAAAACAAAACAAATGCTGGAGAGGGTGTGGGGAAAGGGGAAAACTCATCCACTGCTGGTGGGAACACAAACTCTTACAACCACTACGGAAAGCAGTGTGGAGAGTGCTTAAAAGATTCAAAATGAGCCTACCACCAGACCCAGTCATACCACTCCTGGGTATATGCCCACAAGACATCCTACGGCAAAGATACATGCACATCTATGTTTATTGCAGCTTTCTTCACAATAGCAAAGAGCTGGAACTAACCCAAATGCTCCTCAACCAATGAGTGGATAGAGAAAATGTGGTATATCTATACAATGGAGTTCTATGCAGCAGTAAAGAAAGATGACATCATGAACTTTGCAGGAAAATGGCTGGAACTAGAAGACATTATACTAAGTGAAGTAACACAGACCCAGAAAAACAAACAACAAATGGTATCCCTCATCTGTGGATGCTAGCACCAAATACCTAGTAGTAAGGCAAACTGAGCAATATTTTCTTTTACCTGAAAGCAACTGTACCATTATAATGTGAATACCTTAATGGGATCTAGAATCAACCTACCACTTATCTTTGGACTTTGCAATTGTGGTATATGGGGGAGGGTATGTATGCATACTTTAGAGTAATATAAAATTAAAGGGGAAAAATGTGAATTTCAAAAATGGTTACCCTCATTTGTGGATGCTAATGCCAAATCCCAGTTGCAAGGCAAGCTGAACAACATTATTATTATATTTATTTTTATCTGAAAGCAAATGTGCTGTCATAACATGAATCTCTTAACGGGCTCTAGAATTGACCTACCATTTATTTTCAGACTCTGTAATTACTGTATATGGGTGGAAGGCACATATTCATATCTTAGAGTAATATAAAATTAAAGGGGAAAAATGGTGAATGGTTAAACATATTTTGGAATTAACAGTTTATTCTCAGAGGGCATAATTTTGATACATATGGTATATAGGCATTTGTTGCAGCAATACAAAGGGGAGGGAAAAACAACATAAAAACTCGGTCAAAGAACTGAATGCTACAGTTAAACTGCCTAAAACAACAAGCCTCTGCAGTGAAAAACTTTGGAAAGACTGAGAGAAAGATGCAAGGCATGTATGGCAGAAAGTATGAAGTGGGGTGGGGTAGGGGGCAGGGAGAGGGGAATGTGTCTAAATTGGACTGAAGGATGATGTAGTGATCTCTGTGAGTTCAAGACCAACCTGGTCTACAAAGTGAATTCCAGGCCAGCTGGGACTAAAGGGAGACCCCGCTTCAAAAACACCAAAAAAAAGGGGTGGGGTGGGGTGGTTCATCAAAATACAAATAAAGCAGCTATATGCTAGGAATATCATAATAACTAAAAAATTCTAAATATTTAAAATATTTACCAGGTATAAAATATAACTTTATATCTTATTAAATTATTTTATATTCTCAACTTTAATTAAAAAACATAAACCTTTAGAATATATGTTAAAGACATACAATTACTTACATGATATTATTACTCTTGTGGGCTCTTCCAATGTTTTCACACCAGCGATATTTACAAATATCATAAACCAGTAACTCTTCAGGGAAAAAGTAGCTCCAACACCGAATTCCTGGAATGCAAAGAATGTTTCTGGAGGTGCCATCACTGTCATAGAACAGTCAATAAAGAATGAGCACAGCTTACCTCCTTTAATGTCATTTCTAGTCACCAAAGAAAGAACAAATCGGTCAACTTCAGGATAGGGTGAACACTGGAAACCTTCAATGGTTTCTGCTATAACAGGAAAGAATTAATTTATAAATGAGAATAGTTAAATGTTGAAACATTAAACTTTGATGAAATTGGTATTTAGTATACATTATGTGTTCTAAAGTCCCTCAGCTTTTTTGTTTGTTTCTTTGCAACTGGCCTTGCAGTCTGTTCTGGCTTCCTGCTATGCTACAATGAGGTCGTCAAAATTTGAACTTGAGGGCGTGGTGGCGCACACCTTTAATCCAGCACTTGGGAGGCAGAGGCAGGTGGATCTCTGTGAGTTCAAGGCCAGCCTGGTCTACATAGCGAGCTCCAGGCCAGCTGGGACAAAAGGGAGACCCTGTTTCAAAAAACAAAAAAGTTAAATCTATAACTGGAGAAATTTTGGAAAATGTTTCAGTATAAAAATAAAAATTCCCAATGTCTAGAAATACACCTTAATCAGAAGAGCAAGGCATGGTGGCACACACCTTTAATCCCAACACTGAGGAGGCAGAGGCAGATGGGTCTCTGTGAGTTCAAGTCCAGCCTGGTCTATGTGAGTTCCAGAACAGCTGGAGACCCTGTCTCAATTGAGTATGAAGTTCAGAGGACAACTTGTGGGGGTCACTTCCCTCCTTCTGCCACATTGGTCCCAGGGATGGAATTTAGGTCATCAGGCTTGACAGCAAGCCATCTCATCAATCCCCCAGCCTTTTTTTTTTTAATTTTATTTATTTATTTATTTATTTATTTATTTATTTATTTATTTATTTATTTATTTGAATGTCCTGTCTGCATGTAGGTTTGTGCGCCCGTGTCATGCAATGCCGTGGAGGTCAGAAGAGGGTGTCATATTCCCCTGGAACTGGAGTTCTCCTGGAACTGGAGTTACGGACGGTTCTCAGCCGCCATGTGGGTGCTGGGGATTGAACCCAGGTCCTGCAAGAGCAGTCAGTGCTCTTAACCGCTAGGCCATCTCTCCAGCCCCTCCACCAGCCTTTTATTATGGAAAAAAGGATGAAAGAAATCATGTAGTCCTTATTTTTATGTGTTTATATAAAAAAAATACATGCTACTTATAGATACTATAAATACCATAAAATGAAAATCAGTTGAGATTTTAATAAGCACCTTAATATTTTTAGTGTGTCCCATCTTGGTAGAAACATAGATTAGTTTTTAAGTGACCAGCAAATATAGATATGTAAATTTTAAGATTTTAAAGGCAAAATAGTTTTTAGATCCTTAAATTTTAATAGGAAATTTTCTTAAAGTTACCTGAAGTACCAGTGTTATTAAAACACTCAGCTTCCTTTCTTTTGTTCTGAGATGTGTCACATGTAAGAATTCTTAAAGTATCTGAGAATCTGAAGAAGAGAATATGTCAAAGAAATAAATTACGTTATGTTAAAATGAAGTAGCATGGCTGGAGAGAGGACACTCAGTTCCAGGCAATCTGACTTCTAAACCACAAAAGCACCAGTCTTTCCATATAACAAAAAAAGAGTATGATTTGTCAATTACAAAAATTATTTTCTTCAATAATTGTTTGGTGATTATTTAAAATACCTCACTCAGGACTATAGGAAGGCTGAAATGATAGAAAGTATAGTTTTACTATCCAAACACATAGAACTATGAAATGTCTGCTATGATTTTAGAAGTATTCAAGGCTCTGTCTCAAAAAAAAAAAAAAAAAAAGAACCACTCACTTCTGTGAGTGCACTGAAACTGCAAGTCAGAACCTTTCTACTACTGGGCCACTTCCTGAACTGCAGACATTGCACGCCACCACTGTGTCTGAGTAGAAACACTCTGTGTGTACAGATTAAACTTAAATCAGCAACCCTGGAAGGTCATTATTTCCGCTTTAAAAAAAACCATGTGAGCTGGGCATGGTGGTGCACGCCTTTAATCCCAGCACTTGGGAGGCAGAAGCAGGCGGATCTCTGTGAGTTCAAGGCCAGTGTAGTCTACAGAGTGAGCTCCATGCCAGCTGGGACTAAAGAGAGACCCTGTCTCAAAAAAGTACAACAACAAAAAATGTCCTTTCTTTGATCTTGCGCATGTGATATGCTATTAAAGGATCTTAAAATTGAAATACATGGAGCTGGGCATGATGGTGCACGCCTTTAATCCTAGCACTTGGAAGGCAGAGGCAGGCAGATCTTTGTGAGTTCAAGGCCAGCCTGGTCTACAGAGCAAGTTCCAGGGCAGCTGGGAGGCTACAGGGAGACCCTGTCTCGAAAAAACCAAAAAAAAAAAAAAAATTGAAATACATGGAAAAACAAACTTCCTGCTACACACTTTACTTTCCTTAGAGAAACATAATTTATATTCATTACTTTGTTTTGTTTTTTGTTTGCCTGAGACAAGGTCTCCCTGTTACCCCAGCTGCTGGCCTGGAACTCGTTATGTAGAACAGGCTGGTCTCTATCTTGAACTCTTTGTCTTCCTGATCCCAACACCCAAGTGCTGGGATTACAGACAGGTGCATAGCACCACATGGAACATGCACTACATTCTGAGCTGACAAAATTGCCAGTCTAGAAAAAAGTGTAAAGAATGAGTAAAACATAGAAAACTTAAACATGTAACAATAGACCTGATCATAAAGTATTTCATTATAATACAAATTCAGACAGGTATTAAAAGATTTCTTTAAGCTGGGCATAGTGGTACATGCCTTTAATACCAGCATCAAGAGGTAGAGCCAGGCACATCTCTGAGAGATTGAGGCCAGCCCAGCCTACATAATGAGTTCCAGGCCAGCTGAGGCTACAAGGAGACCCTGTTTCAAGAAAAAAAAAAAAAAAAA
>VZQC01013686.1:235549-269693 GCA_009823505.1 Rhizomys pruinosus | reverse complement strand
TTTTTTTTGGTTTTTTCGAGACAGGGTCTCCCTGTAGCCCCAGCTGTCCTGGAACTCACTCTGTAGACCAGGCTGGCCTTGAACTCACAAAGATCTGCCTGCCTCTGCCTCCCAAGTGCTAGGATTAAAGACGTGCGCCACCACGCCCGGCTGCAGTCAGTATATTTTCAAACATAATACAAGTAGTAGTATTTTCTTTGTAATGAAGTGATAATTTTAGAAAAACTGGGGAATGCATTAAATAGAATTATAAAAAGATATAAAGAGGAAACTAAGTGGTTAGAAATATCTCTTGCCATTATTTTTCAATTATGAAAAAATTTTTGTTTTTGTTTTTTACTTTTTTGAGACAGGGTCTCCCTTTAGTCCCAGCTGGCCTGGAGCTCGCACTGTAGACCAGGCTGGCCTTGAACTCACAGAGATCTGCCTGCCTCTGCCTGGGATTAAAGGCGTGTGCCTTTAAGGTAGAGTCAATTTACACAAGTCACACTTTGGTTATGCCAGTCACACTTTGATATTCATAAATACACAACTGTTAATTCTGGAACTACATACCTGATGTTACTAACCAAGGAAGAGAGAAAATACTGTTTTTCTTGAGAACTATCTTCTGACCTTTTAGGAAAAAATTTGTTATCTTCAGCAACCTCCAGGGCCACGTACTTTCCTATTTTTGATGATTTATACAGTCGAAAGTTTCTGTTTCTTGTATAAACTCCTACATAAAAAAGCAATTTAAAAAGAATGCATGTTTTCATGATTAGTTTTATAATCAGAAAATATTGTTTTTCTACAGAATGGCAGGAAGAGACTTTTTTTTTTTTTTTTTGGTCTTTTTGAGACAGGGTCTCCCTGCAGCCCCAGCTGGCCTGGAACTCATTCTGTACACCAGTGTAGCCTTGAACTCACAGAGATCCTCCTGCCTCTGCCTCCCAAGTGCTGGGATTACAGGCATGCACCACCACACCCGGCTAGAGACAATTATTTTTCATATGTAGCTGTAAACAAAAAGCACTTAAATTGAGATAAACTGAAGTTAACATGGAAGAATGCCACATCCAGAAATAGCAAGCTGAATTATTTTGGAGCAATTCTCCAATTGAAAGCAAATAGAGGGCTGGAGAGATGGCCTAGTGGTTAAGAGCGTCAACTGCTCTTGCAGAGGACCTGGGTTCGATCCCCAGCACCCACATGGCAGCTGAAAACTGTCTTTAACTCCAGTTCCAGGGGAATCCGACACCCTCTTCTGACCTCCGTGGCATTGCACAACACGGGTGCACCAACCTGCATGCAGACAGTACATTCATACACATAAAAAAATAAATAAAATTTAAAAAATTAAACACATAGAATAGGAAAAAAAAAAAACCAAATAGAAAGCAAATAGAAAATAGACAAAGGGCCAGAAATAAAGTTTGCGATTACTAAGAGCTACCAAGGTGGTTAAGAGTTTGTGCCACAAAATCCCAGAGAAAATGGAAGCATTGAGAAAAAAATTATATTTATATATAAAAATCTAAGGTATGATGTATTAGATTTCTATCCATAAAACATGGTGAGAAATTAGAGAACACAAGTAAATGGGAGGACGTATCATGTACCAGCACTAGCCCAAGAACTGATCAATACGATGAACAGTGGAACAGAATAGAGTCCAAAACATACATAGACACTTGATTTATGGCAAAGGTGGTATTGCTGAGCAGCCCAAAAAGGACAGTCATTTCAACAAATGGAGCTGAGACGACTTTTATTTTCCATAAAATAAAAGATGAGTCCTGACTCCTGCACTCAATAAGCAAAAATCTGTTGCAAGCACATTGTAGAACCTAAGCACAGCTCAAGCAGGCACCAACTTGCCTTTCACAAAGTACACAGGGCAGTGCTACTGACCTAGATCCACAAAAAGATGCTTTGCTCCCAGGTTATTCTTCACAACTAAAAATGAAAGATCGGGGCCACTTTGCCTAGGTGACTGCAGCTTCTCTGCGTTCTCTGAATTCAATGTCCAACTCTCTTCTATAACTCTATCTGTGGACATTTTGTTAAAAGAAGTTTCTTGTTTTAATGATACATCAGAAAATGATGACACAGAGTTAACTTCATGGTCCATTATCCCTGCAATCCCATCATCATCTTCCTTGGCAATTAAGTGAAGAGCAGGCTGAAAAATTTTTCTCACAAAATTACCTGAGGAGAAAAATGTATAAAGATTACAATAAAATTCTTCTTTTTCATAAACTCTAACTTAATGTTTAGGCATAAACATGCACACAATTTTATACATTAGGGCTCTTTTCTAGTTTTAAAAATGGAGTTATTGCTATAAACTGTAATGTGTTTCCCCTGCTGCCTTTTGTGTCAGCTTTGACTTTTTCAAATCCCACTGGCATGGGGGGTTGGAACCACATCCACATTTGCTAGTAGGGGCTTGAGCCCAATGTGCTGTCACCAGAAAAGGTCCACTTTCACTACGACAAAGCAAGCACAATGATCTCTGCAATCCATGACTAGAGGAAAAGGGGTTGGTATCCCAGACACTGCTGTGGAGACAGGAACAGAACACTGAGACTCTCTGCTCTACCCTCCTGGAGTCGGCATACTGGCAAGGTTCTCACAAGCTCATTCTCTCTTCTACCTGGCATGACATGCCCCAGGAACCCCCGCTTTGACAGCCTCAAGGTTATTACAATCATATACCTGCCTCAAACTGGTCACAAGATGAACTATGGCCTCAGAGCTAAAATCAACAAGTGAAGCAATTAGTACACTTTGCATTTCAACATCTGCCCTAAGAGTCTACATAGATGATTCTACCTGCACCATAAAAAATTGGCAAGACCATGCCGGGCGTGGTGGAGCATGCCTTTAATCCTAGCTGAGGCTATAGGGAGACCCTGTCTCAAAAAAAGTTATATTTGTTAGTTATATTTGTTTATTTTAATGGGAAAATCATATTTAGAGAAAGAAAAGTTTGAGTTTACATGTGTGCTGGTTAGTTTGAGTTTAGAGCATGTGTGCTAGTTAGTTTGAATTTAGAGCATGTGTGCTGGTGAGTTTAGAGCATGTGTGCTGGTTAGTTTTTGTCAACTTGACACAAAGTATAGACACCTGGGGGAACCTCAACTGAGAAATTTCCTCTATCAGGTTGGCCTGTGGGTATGTCTGTGGGCATTTTCTTGGTCAGTAATGGATATAGGAGGGTCCTGCACACAGTGAGTGGTGCCATCCGTAGGCAGGTGGGCCTGGTCTAGGTAAGAAAATTAGCTAAGCAAGACAGAGGGAGAGAGCCTGCAAGCAACTTTAAAATTTTTTTTGTATGTGTATGAGTTTTTGGCTTACATGCATGTAAGTGCACTCATGCATGCGATGGACAATACCCTCAGAGAGCCAAAAAGGGTATCTGATCCCCTGGAACTGGGATGCTTGTTAGCTGCCATGTGCATGCTGGAAATCAAACCCCAGTCCTCCGAAAGAGCAGACAGTGCTCTTAACTGCTGGGCCATCTCTCCAGCCCCCTGTGAGCAGGTTTTCTAGGTGGTTTCTGCTTCCGTTCCTGCCTATATATTCCTGTCCTCACTTCCCTCAGTGATGGATTGCCTCTTGAAGTAAGATGAAATAACTCTCCCTCCCCAAATAAACTTTCCTCCCCGAGTTGCATTTTGTCAATGGTGCTTAGCACAACATAAAAAATAGCTAGACCAGCATGCTTTTGTTATGATTTAAAGAGCCAGACCTTTCTGATAAAAAAGTGATAAACCTAGACTTACAAATCTAGAGATTTTTTTCTCATATTATTTCATTTATGCAGTATTATTATACATGAGACTTAATAGCTGAATTAATACTTGTATGGTATAACTAGTACATGTGAGTTTAAAGAAGTTCCGGATGAGGGCTGGAGGGATGGCCTAGCGGTTAAGAGCGCCGACCGCTCTTGCAGAGGACCCGGGTTCGATCCCCAGCACCCACATGGCGGCTGAGAACCGTCTGCGACTCCGGTTCCAGGAGAACTCCAGTTCCAGGGGAATCCGAGACCCTCTTCTGACCTCCGCGGCATCGCACGACACGGGTGCGCATGGAAAAAACTTTTTAAATCATGCAGCAGCTGCATAGGAAATAAGGTCTCACAACTGACAAGTAGGACCTTATGAAACCTCAGTTTTGGTACAGCAAAGAAACAATCAAGAGAATGAAGAGAAAGCCACGAGTGGAAGGACCTTCACTTGCTTATACTCTGATAGACCATTTAACTCGAGTGTATGATAAACTACCTCAAAAAAACAAAGGAGGCAGAAAACAAATGACCCCGCTCAATAGATGGAGCAAAAAGAGTTGAACAGAGACCTTTCACAAGTGAAGGAAATAGAGATGGCTGGAGACATCCTGAAAAGTTTTCAACATCATTGATAAGTAAGGAAATGCAAAGTAAAACCACTAAAAAGATATCATCTCACTCTGATAAGACTGTGTATAACATCATGAAACAAAACAAAACAAATGCTGGAGAGTTGTGAGAGGAAAGGGGAAAACTCATCCACTGATGGTGTGAATGCAAACTCCTACAACTAAGCCACACGAAGCAGTGTGGAGAGTGCTTAAAAGATTCAAAATGACCGACCACCAGACCCAGTCATACAACTCCTGGGTATATGCCCACAAGACAAATCTTACTACAAAGATACATGAACATCTATTTATTGGCAGCTTTCGTCACAATAGCAAAAGAGCTGGAACTAACCCAAATGCTCCTCAACCAATGAGTGGATAGAAAGAAAAGTGGTATATCTATACAATGGAGTGCTACTCAGCAATAAAAGAAAGATTACATAATGAACTTTGCAGGAAAATGGCTGGAACTAGAAGACATTATACTGAAGTGAAGTAAACAGACCAGAAAACAACAACAAATGGTATCCATCATATGTGGATGCTAACACCAAATACATGTAGTAAGGCACACTGAGCAATATTTTCTTTTACCTGAAAGAAAATGTACCATTATAATGTGAATACCTTTATGGGATCTAGAATCAACCTACACTTATCTTTGGACTTTGCAATTGTGGTATAATGGGGGAGGGTATGTATGCAAACCGGAAGCAGTGTAGAGGAATGATCAATTAAAGGGAAAAATGTGAATTCAAAAATGGTTACCCGCATTTTGGATGCCACTGCCAACTCCACCTTATTGCAAGGCACGCTTGGACAACATTGGTAGTATATTTTGTTTTTATCTGAAAGCAAATGTGCTTGGCCTCAGAACATGAATCTCTTCACGGGCTCTAGAATGGACTAAACCATTATTTTTCAGACGCTGTAATTACGTGTATATGGCTGGAAGGTAACTATTCATATCTTAGAGTAATCTAAATTAAAGGGAAAATGTGAATGGTTAAACTATTTGGAATTAACATACAGCTTTATTCTCAGAGGTCATAATTTTGATACATAGGTTATGTTTGTATGGTCATATTTTGGAGCAATACACAGGGAAGGGACAACAATAACAAAAAAGACGGGGTCAAAAAACTGACTGATAAAGTTAAATTCTGCCAAGACCCAAGCCTCTGCAGTGGAAAAACTTGGAAGACTGCGAGAAAGATGCAAGACATGTAGGGCAGAAGATGAAGTGGGTGGGGGTAGGGGGCATGGAGAGGGGAAGGTGTCAGAATTGGACTGAAGGATGATGTAGTGATCTCTGTGAGTTCAAGACCAAACCTGAGTCTATACAAAGTGAAGTCCAGGCCAGGCTGGGACTTAAAGGGAGACCCAGCTGCAAAAGACCAAAAAAAAAAAAAGGGGGGGGTGGGGTGGTATCACAAAATACAAATAAAAGCAGCTGATATGCGAAGGAATATCATAGTAACTAAAAAATTCTAAATATTTAAAATATGTACCAGGGTATAAACGATAAACGTTATATCTTAGGGAACTTATTTTATATGCTCACTTTAATTAAACAACTAAACCTTTATAAATCGGTGTTAAAGACCATACAATACTTACATATATTTTACTCTTGTGGGCCTTCCAATTTTTCACCCAGCGTATTTAGTACAATATCATAAACCATACCTCTTCCGGGAAAAAGTAAGCTCCAACAACCGAATTCCTGGAATAGCAAAGAATGTTTCTGGAGGTGCCATCACTGTCATAGAACAGTCAATAAAGAATGAGCACAGCTTACCTCCTTTAATGTCATTTCTAGTCACCAAAGAAAGAACAAATCGGTCAACTTCAGGATAGGGTGAACACTGGAAACCTTCAATGGTTTCTGCTATAACAGGAAAGAATTAATTTATAAATGAGAATAGTTAAATGTTGAAACATTAAACTTTGATGAAATTGGTATTTAGTATACAGTTAGTGTTCTAAAAGTCCCTCAGCGTTTTTTGTTTGTTTCTTTGCAACTGGCCTTGCAGTCTGTTCTGGCTTCCTGCTATGCTACAATGAGGTCGTCAAAATTTGAACTTGAGGGCGTGGTGGCGGCAACAACCTTTAAATTAATCCAGCACTTTGGAGGGCAGAGGCAGGGTGGATCTCTGTGAGTTCAAGGCCCGCCGGGTTCTAGACATAGGCGACGCCAGGCCAAGCTGGGACAAAGGAGACACTGTGTCAAAAAACAAAAAAGTTAAATCTATAACTGGAGAAATTTTGGAAAATGTTTCAGTATAAAAATAAAAATTCCCAATGTCCTATAACATTAAGTAAGAAGAGCAGGCCTGGTGGACACCACCCTTAAATCCACAACTGAGGAGGCAAGGCAGAGGCATATGGGTCTCTGTGAGTTCAAGTCCAGCATGGTCTATGGAGTTTCCAGAACAGACTGGACTTACCGACACTCCTTTTCCTCCATCCGCATTCTGCGGCACTATTGGGTCGAGTAATGAAGTTCAGAAAAGAGGACAAACGTGTGGGGGTCACTTCCCTCTTCTGCCACAATTTGGTCCCAGGGAGTGTATTTAGTCATCAGAGGCGTGGGACACAGCCATCTCATCTCAATCCCGCCAGACCTTTTAAGCTCTATTTTTTTTAATTTTATTTAGTTAAATATATTTAGATTATATTGTTAATTTATTTTTTTATGTTTATATTATTTTATATTATTTTAATGTTTCATGTTAAGTAAGAGGAATGAAGTGGGTGGTGCGCTTATCGATGAGTACAAATGTCTTATTTTGTGCGCACAGTGTCATGCATAGAGCCGAGGTGGGAGGTCAGAGAGGGTTCATATTCCCCGAGGAACACTGGAGTCATCCTGGAACTGGAGTTAAGGCGGTTCTCAACCGCCATGTGGGTTGCGGGGTATTGACCCAGGTCCTGCAGAGCAGTCAGTGCTCTTAACAAACCGCTAGGCCTCTCTTCTCCAGCCCTCCCCAGCCTTATTTTTGATGGAAAAGGGATGAAAGAAAATCTTAGTCCTTTTTTTAATGTGTTTACTATTATATAAAAAAAATACATGCTACTTATAGATACTATAAATACCATAAAATGAAAATCAGTTGAGATTTTAATAAGCACCTTAATATTTTTAGTGTGTCCCATCTTGGTAGAAACATAGATTAGTTTTTAAGTGACCAGCAAATATAGATATGTAAATTTTAAGATTTTAAAGGCAAAATAGTGTTAGATCCTTATTTTAATGGAAATTTTTCTTAAGTGACCTGAAGTACCAGTGTTTATTAAAACTACATCAGCTTCCTTTCGTTTGTTCTGAAGATTGTTATCACATGTAGAATTCGTAAGTATCTGAGAATCTGAAGAAGAGAATATGTCAAAGAAATAAATTACACGGTTATTTAAAATGAAAGTAAGCATGGCTGGAGAGGACACTATGATCAGTTCCAGGCAATCTGACTTCTAAACCACAAAAGCACCAGTCTTTCCATATAACAAAAAAAGTAGAGTTGTCAACTTAAACAAAAATTATTTTCTTCAATAATTGTTTGGTGATTATTTAAAATACCTCACTCAGGACTATAGGAAGGCTGAAATGATAGAAAGTATAGTTTTACTATCCAAACACATAGAACTATGAAATGTCCCGTCTGCTGCTATATTTTAGAAGTATTCAGGCTCTGTCTACAAAAAAAAGGCAAAAAAAAAAAGAACCACTCACTTCGGCGGAGTCGACACCTGGAACTGTCCAAGTCCAGAACCTTTCTACTCTAGACAGGGGTTCTACTACTGGGCCACTTCCTGAACTGCAGACATTGCACGCCACCACTGTGTCTGAGTAGAAACACTCTGTGTAAATTGAAGATACGAGTACAGAGTTAAACCTTAATCAGCAAACCCTGGAGGTCATTTATTTCCGCGTTAAAAAACACCATGTGGGCTGGTCATGGTGGGTTTCAACGCCTTTAATCCCAGCACTTGGAGAGGCAAGAAGCAGGCGGATCGACTGTGAGTTCAAGGCAGTGTAGTCTACAGAGTGAGCTCCATTGCCAGCTGGGACTAAAAGAGGACCCTGTCCAAAAAAAGTACAACAACAAAAAGGTCCTTCTTTGATCTTGCGCATGATGATATGCTAATTAAAGGAATCTGAAAATTGAAAACAGGGAGCTGGGACATGTGGTGCAACACAGGGCACTTTCAATCCTACACCTGTATTATAAGGCAAGAGGCAGGCAGATCTCTCTTGGTTCTAGGCCAGCCTGGTCACAGAGCAAGTTCCAGGGCAGCTGGGATGCTAAGGGAGACCCTGGTCTCGAAAACCAAAAAAAAAAAAAAAATTGTGAAATAACATGGAAAAACAAACTTCCCTGCTACACACTTATACTTTCCCTTCAGAGAACATAATTTATATTCGTACTTTTGTTTTGTTTTTTTGTGTGCCGAGACAAGAGGTCCTCCCCTGTTACCTACCCCGCTGGCTGTCTGGAACGCGTTAGTTTAGAACAGGCCTGTCTCTAGCTTGAACGCTTTGGTCTGGCCTGAATCCCCACCCAAGTGCTGGGATTACAGACAGGTGCATAGCACCACATGGAACATGCACTACATTCTGAGCTGACAAAATTGCCAGTCTAGAAAAAAGTGTAAAGAATGAGTAAAACATAGAAAACTTAAACATGTAACAATAGACCCCGTGATCCTAAGATATTTCATTAATAATACAAATTCAGAGAAACAGGTATAAAGAGTTTCATTGAAGCTGGAGCATAGTGGGGTACACATGCCTTTAATCCAGCAATCAGAAGGTAAGCCAGGCCACATACTCTGAGAGATAGTGAAGGCCAGCCAAGCCTACATAAAGAGTTCGCAGGGCCAGCTTAATCTCAAAAGGAGACCCTGTTATAAGAAAAAAAAAAACAAAAAAGGTTTGTTAAAATAATGAACTTGATCGACTAATTACTTAGCTTTGACAATGCTTGTGATAGAATGTTTGAATAGAAAAAGAGGTCTAAAGGCCTCGGCGTGGTGGCGCACGCCTTTAATCCTAGCATCTGGGAGGCGAGGCAGGCGGATCTTTGTGAGTTCAAGGCCACCTGTCTACAGAGCGAGTTCCAGGACAGCTGCGAATACAGGGAGGACCCTGTACTCAGAACGAAATACCAAACACTACCAAAAAAAAAAAAAAAAAAAAATATAAAAAAAGAAAAAAGAAAAAGAAGGTAGAATTTTTCTTTTGGGGGGCGTGTTTTTCAGACAGACAAGGTTCCCAGTATCCCCACTGACCTGGAACCTCTATGTTAGACCAGCCCTGGCCTTTGAACTCAACAGAGACCCACCTGCCTCTGACTGGCACTAAAGATGTGTTCTTAGCCGCATGTGGGTGCGGGGAATCGAACCCAGGTCCTCTGCAACAGGCAGTCAGTGTTCTTAACCACTGAGCCATCTCTCCAGCCCCAAGAAAGTATATTCCTAATATGACCATATTAGGAATGATCTCAAGAAAAAAAAAAAAAACCACCATATTTTATGTGGATTAGTGCTAGGGATTGAATCCAGAGCTTTGGGTATGCTAGGCCAGGGCTCTACCACTAATTTTTATCCCAGGCAAGAAGTAGCTTACAAATAATGGAGCTATGCTAGTTACATGTTACATGTGCGTGAGGAAGAAAATAAGACAACAGTCAGTATATTTTCTTTCTTCTTTTTTTTTTTTCTTTTGGTCTTTTCGAGACAGGGTCAGCCCATATGTTTTTGGGGGGGTTTTTTGTTTTTTGTTTTCTGTAGCCCCTGAGGGCCTGGAATTTGCTCTAGGTAAACCAGGTTGGCCTTGACTCACAAAGATCACTTGGCTTGCCTCCCAGGTGCGAGGATTAAAGGTGTGTGCCACCACACCCTGCTTCAGTCATTATATTTTCTGTTTTTTTTTTTTTTGTTTTTTTTTTTTTTGGTTTTTTCGAGACAAAAGGGTCATCCCTGTAGCCCAGTGTCCTGGAACTCACTGCTAGATAGACCCGCTGGCCTTGACTCACAAAGATCTGCACTGCCCTGCCGCCGAGTGCTAGGGAGATTAAAGGCGTTGCGCCACCACGCCCGGCTGTGCAGTCAGTAGATTTTCAAACATAATACAAGTAGTAGTATTTTCTTTGTAATGAAGTGATAATTTTAGAAAAACTGGGGAATGCATTAAATAGAATTATAAAAAAGATACTAAAAAGAGGAAACTAGTGACAGCAATTTAATGAATATTTAGTTTGGAGGTTTTTTTTTAATTAAAAAAAAAATTTTTGTTTTTGGTTTTTTACTTTTTATGAGACAGCGTCTTCGCCTTGAGTCCCCTTGAGCCTGGAGCTCGCACGTGCATAGGACAACATGGCTGGCCTTCGAACGCATCTGCTCTCGTCCGGCATTAAAGACTCCGCCTGCTGCCTCTGTTAAGCGTGCTGGCTTTAAGTCAAGGAATTTTACACAATGTTCACACTTTGTTATGCCAGTCACAACTTTGAGTATTCATAAATACACAAGACTCGTTAATTGGAACCTACATAGACCTGATGACTAACCAAGGAAGAGACGAAAATACTGTTTTCTGAGAAAACTAGTCTTGCTGACCTTTTAGGAAAGAAATTCGTTACTCCTTCAGCCAACTCCAGGGCCAACGTGAGTCGTTTCTGATTTTTGATGATTTGATACAGTCGAAAGTTTCTGTGTTCTTGGTAGTAAACTCTACAATAACAAAAGCAATTTAAAAAGAATGCATGTTTTCATGAATTAGTTTTATATCAGAAAAGAGTTGTTGTTCTAACAGAATGCGGAAGAGACTTTTTTTTTTTTTGTTTTCTAGGCTCTTTCTTTTGAGACGACGGGTCTCCCGATAGCAGCCCAGCTGGCCTGGAACTCATTCTGTACAGACCAGCCATGGCGTAGCCTTCGAACTCACAGAGTCCCCTGCCTCTGCCTCCAGTGCTGGGGATTAACAGGCAGTGCACCACCCGACACCCGGCTAGAGACAATTATTTTTCATATGAATAGCTGTAAACAAAAAGCACTCTGAAATTGAGAGTAAACTGAAGTTAACATGGAAGAATGCCACATGCCAGAAATAGACAAGCTGGAATCTGATTTTGGAGCAATTCTCCAATTGAAAGCCAATAGAGGGGGCTGGAGAGATGGCTAGCGTGGGTAAGAGCGTAACTCGCTCTTGCAGAGGACCTGGGTTCGATCCCCAGCATCCCCACTGGCAGCTGAAAACTGTCTTTAACTCAGTTCCAGGGGAATCCGACACCCTCTTCTGACCTCCGTGCATTGCACGAACTGGGTGCAAACCAACCTGCATGCAGACAGTACATTCCATACACAAGAAGATAAATAAAATTTAAAAACTATAACACTGTTGGAATTTTTTAAAAAAAAAGAACCAAATAGAAAGAAATAGGAAAATAGACAACAAGGGCGGGCCAGAAATAAAAGTTTGCGTTACTGAAGAGCTACCAAGGTGGTTAAGAGCTTTGTGCCACATTAATGGATCCCACGAGGAAAATGGACACAGACTTGAAAAAAACCATTACCTATTATTATAAAAATCTAACAGTATGATGTATTAGGATTTCTACCAATAAAACATGGTTGGAGAAATTAGAGAACACAAGTATTTTTAATTTTATTTATTTTTGTATGTGTATGAATGTACTATCTGCATGTAGGTTTGTGCACCCGTGTCGTGCAATGCCGCGGAAGTCAGAAGAGGGTGTCGGATTCCCCTGGAACTGGAGTTAAAGACGGTTCTCAGCCACCATGTGGGTGCTGGGGATCGAACCCGCATCCTCTGCAAGAGCAGTCAGCGCTCTTACCGCTAGGACATCTCTCCAGCCCCACCATTTCTGCTTTCTTTTTTTTTAATTTTATTTATTTTTGTATGTGTATGAATGTACTATCTGCATGTAGGTTTGTGCACCCGTGTCGTGCAATGCCGCGAAGGTCAGAAGAGGGTGTCAGATTCCCCTGGCACTGGAGTTCTCCTGGAATTGGAGTTACAGACGGTTCTCAGCCACCATGTGGGTGCTGGGGATCGAACCCGGGTCCTCTGCAAGAGCGTCGGTGCTCTTAACTGCTAGGCCATCTCTCCAGCCCCCATTTCTGCTTTCTTACTCTTGTGTATGTGATGGAATTTTATCTATAGCTCAGATGGAATATCATCTGATTTCAAAAAAAAAATACCTGTAGCAGAGACTGCTTGCTACTCAACACAGATTCTCGACTTGTTCTATGACTCAGTAGTCATAGAACAGACTATGAAGAGTAACTAGGAATCAAAGATCTTGCTCAGGACTCTGTTTTCACACTCTGCTTAACATTTATGCATTCACTCAAATATTAAATGCCTACTTAGTTTCTATTGCTGTTAGTATGTTAATTATTATTATTACTGATATAAGTATATGTTAATCACTGAAAATAGATAATAAGAAACAGTCCCTGTCATAAAGGAAACATCAAGTAGTGCTGGAGATGGTTCAGTGGGTAAAATGCTTGTTCCATAAGCATGAGGCCCCAAGTTCAGATTCCCAGAAACCGCATGTATAGCCCTAGCATTATGGGGAAGGTTGTCAGAGACAGGCAGATCCTGGTAGCTTGCTGGCTGGCCAGCCTAGCTAATACAGTGTCTCCAGGTCAGCAAGAGACTGTATGTCAAAAAATAATAATAATAATGTGGAAAAGTGATGATGCAAGACATCCAATATCAACCTCCAGCCTGGACATGCATCCACATGAATGAGTGTACTGCACGCACATGTACACATGCATACATCACACCCCCAAACATACAGAAGCATGCATACAGAAATGCTAAGGAGAACAGAGAAGATAAGAAAGCAGGAAACCACCTCAGGAAATGGTAAATGCTTCTACACAATAGCACTGGGTACTCTCCAACCCAGAAGAACACTAGCCTTTTAAACCTTAGGGTTGGAGAAGTGACAGATGACATACGAAGTACAGAGTCTTGATAGATCAGCTGAACTGGAGTTCAGTTAGCAGCAAGAAAAAGTGCAAAGGCCCAAGCAGTACAGGGCTTTTGGGAGCTCTATGGGAGCTCAGTTAAGGATAGACGGACAAGGTGAAGCATGGTGGGGGCCTCACTACATGAGCTAAAGCATGTATCCTTTTCCTGAAGACAGAGAACAACCCCCAGAGAATTTGAGGCACACTACTGCTACAATCAGCCCACTCTAATGAGTAGGTAGAGAAATATACAGAGATTGAAGGCAACACTAACATGTATAGTGGGCGGTAGTCATACACTCACCAATAGACATCACAGGAGAAGGAGCAAGTTCTCAGGGAAGGATAAGGAGCATGGAGAAAGACAAGCTGAGCTGAAGTGTGGGTGGGAATGTTGGCAGGCAGTTATTGCAGGAGTCTGGCTCTAGAAGAACAATCTGGACTAAAGATTAAGATTCTCGGGGCTGGAGAGATGGCCTAGCAGTTAAGAGCGCCAACTGCTCTTGCAGAGGACGGAGTTCAATCCCCAGCACCCGCATGGTGGCTGAGAACCGTCTATAACTCCAGAAGAACTCCAGTTCCAGGGGAATCAGACATCCTCTTCTGACCTTGACAGCATTGCATGACACGGGTGCACAGACCTACATGTAGACAGTATATTCATAGACAAAAATAAATAAAATTAAAAAAAAAAGATTCTCAAGGATCGTCAATACTGATGGTAATTGAAGCCATGATAGAGGATGATGATGAAAGGTGTTGACAGAGTGGATAAAGGATCATGCATAGAGCTTGCAATTACTCACATTGAAAGAATTAGAGGAAGAGACAATGAATGGCCAGCTAAGAGAACAGACAGTGGAGAGGTGAGGGTCCTGTGTTCACAGTTCTCTAGCCCAGTACAACCCAGCATTTCTCTAATCCAGCACTTAGGTTCATAACTTCTATGCCAGGTAGTTGTGAAATTATAAGACACTTGCGGCTCTGAAAGGGGTTGTGGGTTACCTGAACTTCGGTGAACTGTCACTCTTTAAGCCTGGGAATACCGGCTTTGGAAAATGCTCAGGACTCTATGACTTCTCCTAGACCTTATCCAATGTCCTCGTTTGGCCTTCTGTGTCCTCTCTAAACTGACTTCATTTTATTTGAGGGACCTCAATTATCCTAAGACAAATACTGTGGTTACACTTTCAGACTTGTAAAGGTTTTTTTTTTTTTATTAATTTTATTTATTTCTGTATGTGTGAATGTACTGTCTGCGTGCAAGTTTGTGCACCCATGTCGTGCAATGCCGTGGAGGTCAGAAGAGGGCGTCGGATTCCCCTGGAACTGGAGTTCTCCTGGAATTGGAGTTTCAGACGGTTCTCAGCCGCCATGGGTGGATGCTGGGGATCGAACCCGGGTCCTCTGCAAGAGCGGTCGGCGCTCTTAACCGCTAGGCCATCTCTCCAGCCCCCACTTTCAGACTTATATACCAAGACTTCATTCCAACTCCAAAGTTCTTCCTTGGACAATAAACCTTCCTTGATACTTATTACCTATGACCCAAGCCCAAAACCAAGGTCAATTCAAAGTAGAAGGAAAGCCAGGAATCCAGATGTGAGGTATTGCACATAAGGCCTTGCACAACTTATCAGAAAACTGCAGTGAATCCTGTTGGAACAAAAACCAGTACCAGGACACACATGGTCTTCCCAACATTTATGGTAAAAGCCAATAATGCCACAAATACCCTGAGAATGTTAAACTGCCTGGAATAGAAAACAGGTCAAGGCCTAATGCCCAGTCCTAAAAACATGAAAACTCATACTTCATCTTTTCAGTATACGGTAGCAACCATAAAAACTGTCAAATATTTAGAAAATTTCAAGAGAAGTAGGAAAACACAAGCTTTTAACATAACCATGATTTTTAAAAATATTTGTTTATTTATATTTATTTATTTATTTATTTATTTATTTATTTGGTCTTTTCAAAGACAGGGTCTCCCTATAGTCCCAGCTGTCCTGGACTCACTCTGTAGACCAGGCTGGCCTTGAACTCACAAAGATCCACCTGCCTCTGCCTCCCAAGTGCTAGGATTAAAGGCGTGTGCCACCACGCCCGGCCAAAAAGGAGTTTTTTAATTGAGTCAAACAACTGAACCCTTGTGTGATTTCTGTCCATTAGAATAAAAATAGTTTCAATAGCAGCCTCTAGCTAGATGGACACAAAAGGTGTGCATGTGTGTCTGTCTTAGAAGATGCTCTTTAAGTACATGATGACAACTGGCTATTTATTTATTTTTTTAAAAAAGGTAATCCGGAGCTGGAGAGATGGCCTAGCAGTTAAAAGTGCCGACTGCTCTTTTGGGGGACCTGAGTTCGATCCCCAGCACCCACATGGTGGCTGAGAACCGTCTTTAACTCCAGTTCCAGGGGAATCCTACACCCTCTTCTGACCTCCGCACTGCACAACATGGGTGCACAAACCTACATACAGACAGTACATTCGTACGCATAAAAAAAATAAAATAAAATAAAAATTTTAAAAAGGTAATCAGAGGCCGGGCATGGTGATGCATGCCTTTAATCCCAACACTCGGGAGGCAGAGGCAGGCGGAGGATCACTGTGAGTTCAAGGCCAGTCTCGTCTACAGAGCAAGTTCCAGACCAGCTGGGATATAAGAAGACCCTATCTCAAAAAGACACCCCCCCCAAAAAAAAAGGTAATCAGTGTACTTACCAACATGAATGTTATCTTTAAATGCCACATCATAGAGCTGAAATATGAGATGGCGGCTAAATTTTTCTTCAGTGCTAGAATCCAAGTTGAAAACATCTTCAGATGAACATTGTACATTGTACAACTCTTGAAGTGCCTTACGAACATACTAAAAACACAAGTAAATGTGAAGAGTTTAGGGACTTGCTTTTATTTTTTTTCTATGAGTAAAATTCAAAAATCTTGTTCCAAGTAAGTTTTTAAAAACTTGTTACAAGTAAGTTTTAAAAGTTGGGGCTGGAGCCGGGCGTGGTGGCACACGCCTTTAATCCTAGCACTCGGAGGCAGAGGCAGGTGGATCTTTGTGAGTTCAAGGCCAGCCTGGTCTACAGAGTGAGTTCCAGGTCAGCTGGGGCTACAGGGAGACACTGTCTCGAAAAGACCAAAAAAAAAAGTTGGGGCTGGAGAGATGGCTCAGCAGGTTAAGAGCACTGCCTGTTCTTGCAGAAGACCCAAGTTCAAATCCCAGCACCCACATTGCAGCTAACAACTATCTGTAACTCTAGTTCCAGGGGATCTGATGCCCTGTTGTGTCCTCCACGGGCAATGCAGGACATGGGTACAAACACGCAGGCATAACACTCATACACATAAAATAATAAAAATAAAAATTTAGCTGGGCATGGTGGTACACACATTCAATCCCAGCACTTGGGAGACAGAGGCAGGTGAATCTCTGTGAGTTCAAGGCCAGCCTAGTCTACATAGTAAGTTTCAAGCCAGCTAGGGCTACAGGGGGACCCTGTCTCAAAAAAAAAATTAAATTAAATTTTTTTAAAGTTTAAAAATTTAGTTATTATAACAATATTTACAATAGAACAATCTTAACAATTTATTCATAAATATAAATTCATCATTTAAAAATGTGTTTATGTGGGCTGGAGAGATGGCCTAGCGGTTGAGAGCGCCGACCGCTCTTACAGAGGACCCGGGTTCGATCCCCAGCACCCACATGGCGGCCGAGAGCCGTCTGAAACTCCAATTCCAGGAGAACTCCAGTTCCAGGAGAATCCGACACCCTCTTCTGACCTCCGCGGCATTGCACGACACGGGTGCACAGACCTGCATGCAGACAGGACATTGATACACATACAGAAATAAATTTAAAAAAATTTTTTTAATGTGTTTATGTTAAAAAATTCATAGGATTTCAGAACCAAAGAAAACTAAAATTCAAACAATTTATATATTAACTCTTCTAAAATCACAATAGAAAGTTCCTTTTTAAGCATCTCCTAAAATACTATATAAAAGTTAAAAAGTCATGCATATTGAACCCAAATCCACCTTTAAGAATACAGCCTTTGGGCCAGGGGATACTGACACTGGTCACTGGAAGCAAGCATGTGGCGAGGAGCCCACGATGAGAACGCAGAAAGAGCTAAGTCTGAGTTCTGGCTCAGGCCCTTGCCAGCCCTGGTCAAAATCCTGACATTTCTCAATTGTGAGATAGGAATAATAAATACCACCTAACATTTGGAGGTGTTGTAAGGAGTAAGGAGAAAATAAGATTAAATAGTTAGTACAATTTTAACACATATCGATGCTTAAAAGGACTGCCCGAGCAGCTCAGGACCAGCCACTTCTACCCATTCGTCAGTTTTCTCATTTGCAAACTGAACCTTTTTTTTTATTTTTATTTTTTTTATTTTTGTATGTGTATGTGCATGTAGGTTTGTGCACCCGTATCGTGCAATGCTGTGGAGGTCAGAAGAGGGTCTCAGATTCCCCTGGAACTGGAGTTCTCCTGGAATTGGAGTTACAGACGGTTCTTAGCCGCCATGTGGGTGCTGGGGATCGAACCCGGGTCCTCTGCAAGAGCAGTCGGTGCTCTTAACCACTAGGCCATCTCTCCAGTCCGCAAACTGAACCTTTTAAAAACTGCCATGTGGGATTTTATCTTGAAATTTGCAAAAATATCTATAAAAGTTTATTCCCCACCAAAATACCTAGTAAGTATACAATAAACTATAGTACATGATCTGAGCCTACTTTTAGGAAATATTCATTTTCTCAGATTCCCTCAATCTGTCAGTCTACATTAAATTCTCCATATATGTCCTCTCTTTGTAGTACTTACATAGCTGTAATTTTGCATTAATTCTATTATTTTTTTTACAATAAAATATATTTTTGTTGTCGTTTTGAGACAGGGTCTTTTCTAAATTCTTTTTATTTCTTTTATTTTCTTTTTTTATTTTTTTTATTTTTATTTATTTTTGTATGTGTATGAATGTACTGTTTGCATGCAAGTCTGTGCACCCGTGTCATGCAACGCCGCGGAGGTCAGAAGAGGGTCTCGGTTCCCCTGGAACTGGAGTTCTCCTGGAATTGGAGCCTCAGACGGTTCTCAGCCGCCATGTGGGTGCTGGGGATCGAACCCGGGTCCTCTGCAAGAGCGGTCGGCCATCTCTCCAGCCCCTTCTTTTATTTTCTTTTCTTTTATTTTATTTTATTTATTTTTTGTGGTTCTTAGCCTCAGCCTTTAACGGCTGCACTCTCCCCACAGCCCTATTTTTTATTTTATTGTGTATGAGTGTACTGTCTGCATGAAGGTTGGTGCACCCATGTCATGCAATGCCACGGAGGTCAGAAGAGGGTGGTTAAACACAGTTCTTAGCTGCCATGTGGGTGCTGGGAATTGAACCCGGGTCCTCTGCAAGAGCAGTCGGCGCTCTTAACCGCTGAGCCATCTTTCCAGCCCCATATTATTATTTTCATATCTGTTTCTCTGTATTACAGAAAAAGTCTCTCAATATCTGTTCTCTCCTTATTCTGCAGGAACACAACTCTGATTTTTAGCTAGGTAAGAAGCATCTAGAATAAAGACAGGATCCTTACAGCAAGTGTGACCATGTGCATAAGTGTGGTCAATGGGATGTGAAAAGAAGCAGAACATGTCATTTCAAAGTTACTGTCTTAAAGACAGGGAGTACACCCTGACCTGCTCCATTTTCTACTGGAATTTAGACACAGTGGTATGAATTGTCTTAGACAAATTGAATAAAGCAATATTTTAGGAAGAACAAAGCAACAAACTTAGTCTTTAATACAATACAGCCATGTTGCTTATTACATGAGCAAAATAAGTTTTCATTTTCTTTAAGCCATTTTAATTTTGGATCTTTTCTATTGCAGCTAACTCTATTCTAATTTCTTATTCTTCATTAAATTAAAAATATTATGAAGGGGCTAGAGAGATGGCTCAACAGTTAAAAGCACTGGCTGCTCTTGCAGAGGACCCAGGTTTAATTCTCAGCACCAATTCTCACATGGTGGCTAACATCTGTTGGTAACCCCAGTTCCAGGGGATCTGACGCTTTTTCTGACCTCTTCAGGCATTTCAGGACATAATGCACTTACATACATACAGGCAATAAACTCATACATATCCATAATATATATATCTTATTATAGATATATATATATAAAATAAAAATAATAAATAAAATATTTATTTTTTGGTCTTTTTGAGACAGGGTCTCCCTTTAATCCCAGCTGGCCTAGAGCTCCTTATGTAGACCAGGCTGGCCTTGAACTCACAGAGATCTGCCTGCCTCTGCCTCCCGAGTGCTGGGATCAAAGGCGTGCGCCACCACACCCAGCCTATAAATAAAATACTTTTATAAACTCTATGAAATCAGAAACTATGTCTCTAGGCTCACTATTTTGTTTCTGAAGCCCTAGGTGTAGGGCCTGATGCTCAGTAGAGCTGAAAAGGTTTTGGTAAATGAACAGAATTCTGTGCTCTGACGCTACAGAAAATAAATTTAGTGACTCTTAAGTTTCTAGTAACCAACCTTTCTCAAATTATCTTTCCCAAATTAAACTTTAAATAGAATTTATGTTATTTATGCAACTATACTATAAAATCTAGGGCTTAAAAATACATGATTACTTGAGCAAACTATATTACTGACAAAGTACATAAGCACCAGAATTTATCCTAATTGGTAGGAGTGGCTTTATTGAAATTTATCAGTTGTTATTAAACTAAAGGGTATTAATAATATATCCAGTTGTTATCAACCAGTTATTAACTATCTGTTAATTTAAAGATAAGAACAAATCTAGTTTTCTGGGTGTGGTAGTACAAACCCATAACCCAAGTACTTACTTGAGAGGTAGAAGTGATAAGGAGTTCATCAAAGATGGTCAGGGTCATCTTTAGGTGCATAGTGAGGTGGAGGCCCACTTGGGTTACAAGAGACCAAGGAGGAAAAAAAAACCACAAAACAACAACAAAACCAAAAAACAGTGGGGCTGGGCATAGTGGCACATGACTTTAACTCCAGCACTTGAGAGGCAGAGGCAGGTGTCTGTGAGATTGAGGCCAGCCTAGTCTACATAGCACGTTCTAGGGGTCACAGAGTGAGACAGGTAAAGAGGCTTGCTGCCAAGCCTGATGACTTGAGTTGGATCCCCAGGACCCACATGGTGAAGGAGATAACCAACTCCTCAAAGTTGTACTCTGACATTCACACATGCACATACACACACACACACACACACACACACACACACAATAAATAAATAGAAGTGTGATTAAAAAACAAACAAAGAAGTTAGGTATGGTGGTACATGCCTTTAATTCCAGCACAAGGGAGGAGGAGGCAGGCAGACCTCTATGAATTCAAGGCCAGGTTGGTCTACATAGCAAGTTCTAGGCCAGCTGGGGCTACTGGGAGACCCTATCTCAAAAAGACAAAAAAAACAAAAACAAACAAACAAAAAAACAGCAAATAGATAAACCTAATTTATGCTTCTTCACTCAGACTCAAAACAAAACATACTTAGTGGATTATAAACTTGTATGCAAAGTAACTAATATGAAATCTATTTCAATATAATTGTTTATAAACAATAATATGAATTAATTATATTAATTCATATTAAATAATATTAATATGAACTATCCTATCACATGGTAAACATATTAAATAAAAATGTTATATTAATTTTGAAGTTAGCTGGGCATGGTGGCACATGCCTTTAATCCCAGTACTCAGGAAGCAGAGGATCTCTGAGAGTTCAAGGCCAGCCTGGTCTCTATAGTGAGCTCCAGGCCACCTGGGGCTACAGGGAAACCCTGTCTCAGAAAGACCAAAAAAAAAAAATTATAGAAGAATATCATGCACCAGAAAAAAAGCCAGTACTGATAAATGATGAAAAACATAATTAAGGTTAAAAAACTAAGATGGATGTAGTGGCTCACACCCATAATCATAGGAGTCTCAGTAAGGATAGCCTCAAGTTTCAGCACTTTTTTTTAAAAGAAATAGAACCCACAATTTACCAACTATAATGAAACAAGGTATTTAAATTTACTTTTAGGTGTTCCATGGCTATTTTAAGAAAAAGACAACTTGGTTTGGGGGATTAATCAAGATTTGTGCATGTATTTCTTATGCTTCAAAGCCAGGAGAAAGCACACCTACACACATGAAGTATTTAAGAATTTTTCAAATAAATGTAAAACCAAACATAAGAGGATCTAATACAACTAATATCCTTTATCAAGAACATTTGACGGGATCATTAGGGACACTGAGGCAGCAGCCAGTGGCCCCTTGGCTTCCACTGTCAGGTAAGAACCGGCCCACCTGTCTGAGAACCTGGATCTTTAGGGACACTGAAGCCACAGACAGGTTGCTGGCCCTTGGCCAAATCAGCCCCCTCACCCCAGCCAACCTAGGGAACAGGATCTTTAGAACCTACAGCCAACATTATCCTAAATGGGGAAAAGCTAGAATCATTGCCCTTAAAGTCAGGAGCCCGGCAAGGCAGCCCCCTATCCCCGCCCCTTTTCAATACGGTGCTTGAAATGCTCGAGAGAGCAATAAGATGAGAAAAGAAAATTAGAGGAGTAGTAATTGGAAAAGAGGAAGTCAAACTATCCCTTTTTTGCAGATGACACGATAGTTTACCTAAGAGACACCCTCCTAGAAACCATCAACAGGTTCAGTAAAGTGGTCGGATACAAAATTAACTTAGAAAAATTGGTAGCCTTTCTTTAAACCAATAACAAGCAATTGGAGAAGGAATACAAGGAGACTTTCCCACTCACAATAGCCTCCAAAAAAAAAAAATTATCTAGGAACAAACCTGACCAAACACACTAAAAATCTCTACAATGAAAATTTTAAATCCCTCAAGAAGGATATTGAGGAAGATACTAGAAGATGGAAGAAGCTCCCATGCTCATGGATTGGAAGAATCAATATAGTAAAAATGACCATCCTGCCTAAAGTAATATACAGATTCAAAGCAATCCCAATTAAAATCCCCACAAGATTCTTCAAAGACCTAGGAAAAAAACTCCTAAAGTTCATATGGAGAAACAAAAGACCCCAGATAGCCAAAACAACCCTGAGCAAAAAGAGCAATACAGAGGGAATTACCATACCAGACTTCAAACTAATCATAATAACAGCCTGGTATTGGCACAAAAACAGACCCATAAATCAATGGAACAAAATTGAGGATTCAAACCTGAGCACATCCAATTTCAGCCACCTCATATTCGGCAAAGGGGCCAAAATGACTCAATGGAGGAAAGACAGCATCTTTAGCAAATGGTGTTGCCATAACTGGATCACCAGTTGTAGAAGAATAAAACTAAATGCCTACCTCTCACCATGTACAAAAAACAACTCCAAATGAATCAAAGACCTCAATGTGAAACCTGAAACTCTGAAAATGATAGAAGAAAACATTGGTAGTAACCTACAAGACATAGGTATAGGAAAAGATTTTCTAAATCAGACAGCAGCTGCATAAAAAATAAGGTCAACAATTGACAAATGAGACCTTATTAAACTCAAGAATGTCTGTACAGCAAAAGAAACAAAGAAGTGAAAAGAAAACCCACAGAGTGGGAGGAAACCGTCACTGCTAATACATCTGATAAAGCATTAACATCCAGAGTGTATAAACTCCTTCAAAGAACAAAGAGGAAAACAAATGACCCACTCAAAAGATGGAGTAAAGATCTGAAAAGAGACTTCACAAATGAAGAAGATGGCTGAGAAACATCTTAAAAAGTGTTCAATATAGCTAATGATTAAGGAAATGCAAATTAGAACCACTTTACGATATCATCTCACTGGCTAAGATAAAGAAAACAAATGACACCAAATGCTGGAGAGGTTGTGGGGAAAGGGGAACACTCATCCACTGCTGGTGGGAATGTAAACTCATACAACCACTATGGAAAGCAGTGTGGAGAATGCTTTAAAGACTCAAAATGAGCCTACCACCTGACCCAGTCATACCACTCCTGGGTATGTACCCACAAGACTCATCCTACCACAGAGATACATGCACATCTATGTTTATTGCAGAACTCTTCACAATAGCGAAGAGCTGGAACTAATCCAAGTGTCCCTCAACTGCCAAGTGGTACATCTACACAATGGAATTCTATGCAGCAGCAAAGAAAGATGACATCATGAACTTTGCAGATAAATGGATGGAACTTGAAGCCATTAGGCTAAGTGAAGTAACACAGTCCCAGAAAAACAACAGAGAACCATCTTTAACTCCAGTTCCAAGGGAATTCGACAATCTCTTTTGACCTCCGTGGCACTGCACAACATGGGTGCACAAACCTACATGCAGACAGTACATTCATACACATACAAGAATAAATTTAAAAAAAAATTTAAAAAACGAACAAAGTTTCTCTGAATTTCATCTCAATATTGAAATTTAGCAGTAAAAACTATTTTACCTGGCCTTTACCACAGCCCAATATTCATACTGGAAGTCAGCATTAATACAGAGTTTGAAAACAAAATTCACAAAACATCATCTTCTGCAGCTTTTTAAACTTGAGATAGTAACATTTAAAAACATATGAACATATATTGAACTTTCATTTTGTTTCACTGTTTACTCACAGAAACAATGATTAAAAATGAAGTCAAAAGAAAGAGCAGCAAGAAAAGGGGGAACAAATGGAACATATGACATCTGGTGAATAAATAAGTGCATGAAGAGATTAATGGAAATATAAAGGACAGAGCCTGAGTCTGTCATTTACCTCTATTAGTAACGCAACCATCTTCTTCCCATCAGCTTGTGGATTGGCCGATTTGTTAAATTCCAAATCAAAATAAAGCTTGCACACGGCATTTTCTGGAATAACTTCATAACAGTGCAAGAGAGTTTTTCTAAATTGAATAATTCAAAGTTGTTAGATTTATATCCTATACTTAAATATTTTATTTTATTTTTTGAGTCAGGGTCTCTCTGTAGCCCCAGCTAGCCTGGAACTCACTATGAAGACCAGGCTGACCTCCCTACTACAGAGATCCACTTCCCTCGGCCTCCCAAGTGCTGAGATTAAAGGTATGAACAACCACACCCAGCTAAACTGCTTTTGAAAGGAGACTCTCCAGAAAGGCTCTAACCCACCCATCTTGGAAGAGTAAACTGTCCTTTTCCTCACCCACTCTCTTCCTCTCCTAATACCTCATTGCTTAAATCTTTATTTAAAGCTTTTCTTCATAAACTTTAACTTTGCTTCAAAACAATGTCTTTTTTTAAAGTAAGAAATTTTTTTCTGAATCACCAGACTTTGGTAAGTCCCCAGTGTGCAAATTTATAGGTATATTTCTATGGGCAGGAGAGAAATAGATGCTGATTCAATATCAATGGTGTTCACATGGCATTCTATACAAGGAAAGATTTATAGTATCTTTTAAAAGGAAAAGCAGGGGCTAGAGAGATGGCTCAGCAATTAAGAGCACCGACTGCTCTTGCAGAGGAACTGGGTTCAATTCCCAGCACCCACATGGCGGCTATGAACCATCTTTAACTCCAGTTCCAGGAGAACTCCAGTTCCAGGGGAATCCGAGACCCTCTTTTGACCTCTGCAGCATTGCACAACATGGGTGCACAAACCTACATGCAGAAAGTACATTCAAACACATACAAAATAAATAAATAAAATTAAAAAAATAATAATAATAAAAGGAAAAGCAATGGGGGAGTGTATCATCCTGTGACAGGAATTTACTCATGTACCCATAGGTGTACACACAAATTCTTGAACAGTGCCATATTTACAGTGCAAGATGAAATTTGGTTTTATTAAAACAACCATTTGTTACATTATCTGAAGAATTTTCATTTACCTTTTACTGGAACCATATATATATATATATATATATATATATATATATATATATATATATATATATACATGAATATATATAAATATATACATATTCAAAGAAAAACCTACTTTTGTATTAGAAGCTACTTAAGCAACATTATAATTGAAGTATTTTAAGTTTATTCCCCTATCCGTAGGTAACCCAGATCTGAGAAATAGGGGACTATATCACTCATATAAAATTGATATTTTTCCCCTTTTTAAACTTTTTCCCCCATTTTAACTTTGAAACATTTATTTACTTTCCCACATTACCAATTCCATATTTCTTCAGGAATACATAGCACTACTGAAGGACTATCTGCTCTGTGAAGAACTTTAATCTTCGTTACAGTGTTAAAAGCTTCACAGCCCTCCAAGCCCCCTTTGCAATGATCTAAAAAGCAGATATTTCTTTGTTACAAATTAATAAGGTAAATATTCATTTATCATAAATATAAAACAATATTTTATTGCAAAATTCCATTTAAATACACAAATATATGTAATTTTTTCTCTCTCTCTCAACACAGTATGATAAAAAAAAAATTGAGTATTCAAAGCCAGCAAGATGGTTCAGTGGCTAAAGGCATCTGCACCAAGCCTTACAAACCTTAACCTGTAGGAAGGAGAGAAACCAACTCCCTAAAGTTGTCCTGCCTTCTACATGCATGCTGCAGCATGTACACACACACACACACACACACACACACACACAGAAACATGCATGTAAAATAAATGAATGTAAAAAATTTCTTAATTTGAGTATTGCTACAAGAACTTCAAAACTCAATTCTAATATTCAAGGAGTAACTAATCATGTGGCCAAGAACTGTGAATATCATTTCACTGTGAATTAATTTCAACAAAAAAGGAAATACAGCATTAGCTTAATGTGCTACCTGTTACTTACCGGGATTTATAGTAAAACCAAAGTTGAGCATAGGTTGTTACAAGGTAAATTCGTTGTCCACCTCCCACTTTGCATTCCAAAGCAAATACATGAACATCCTATAAAAAAATTTCAAATAATATTCAAAAATTTACAACAAACGAATCTAAATTCAACTGTAACTAATAACACTCATAATTTTACCACTCAAGTCTGCAGAAACTAGAATATGAACAAATATTCGAAATAAGACAGTTTCAACTCATCCATCGAAAAAAAATAAATAAATAAATAAATAAAAAAACAAAATAAGACAGTCACTATATCCATGCTATTTCTCTATTTATTCATTTTCTTTTTTTTTTTTTTTTTTTTTTTGGTCTTTTTGAGACAGGGTCTCCCCTGTAGCCCCAGCTGTCCTGGAACTCACTCTGTAGACCAGGCTGGCCTTGAACTCACAAAGATCTGCCTGCCTCTGCCTCCCAAGTTCTAGGATTAAAGGCGTGCGCCACCATGCCCAGCCCTCTATTCATTTTTATATTCCTTCATAGTCACTGGCTTAATAGTTGTGTGGGAGCTGGAGAGATGGCTCAGCAACTAAGAGCACTGACTGCTCTTAGAGGACCAGGGTTTGATTCCCAGCACTCACATGGCAGCTAAAAACCGCTTTTTAATGCTGAGCATGGTGGTGCACGCCTTAAATCCCAGAGGCGGAGGCAGGCAGATCTCTGTGAGTATAAGGCCAGCCAGGTCTACATAGTGAGCTCCAGGCCAGCTGGGACTAAAGGACCAGAAAAGTCAAAAAGACCAAAACATGTAAAGGGCATCTTCTAAGACAGACACACAGGCACACCTTTTGTATCCATCTAGCTAGAGGCTGCTATTGAAACTATTTTCGGGGCTGGAGAGATGGCCCTAGCGGTTAAGAGCGCCGACTGCTCTTACAGAGGACCCGGGTTCGATCCCACAGCACCCACATGGGCGGACCAGAAGCTCCATTCGAAAACTCCAATTCCAGGGAACCCAGCTCCAGGGGAATCCGAGACCCTCTTCTGACTCTCTGCCATTGCACGACACGGGTGCACAGACTTGCATGCAGGCAGTACATTCATACACATTTTTTTTTAATTTTTAAATAAAATTAATAAAAAAAAAATTAAAAAAAAAAAAAAAAAGAAACTATTTTCATTCTAATGGACAGAAATCACACAAGGATTCAGTTGTTTGACTCAATTTAAAAACTCCTTTTCTGGCCGGGCGTGGTGGCACACGCCTTTAATCCTAGCACTTGGGAGGTAGAGGCAGGCGGATCTTTGTGAGTTCAAGGCCAGCCGGGTCTTCAGAGCGAATTCCATAACAGGGGCTACAGGGAGACCCTGTCTCGAAAAGACCAAAACAACAACAACAACATCTGGGGCTACAGGGAGACCCTGTCTCTAAAAGACCAAAAAAACAACAACAACAAAAATCCTCCTTTTTGGGGCTGGAGAGATGGCTCAGCTGTTAAGAGCACCGACTGCTCTGGCAGAGGACCCAGGTTCGATTCCCAGCACCCACATGGCGGCTAAGAACTGTCTTTAACTCCAGTCCCAGGGGAATCTGACGCCCTAGTCTAACCTCCACAGCACTGTGTGACACAGGTGTACCAACCTACATGCAGACAGTACACTCATACACATAAAAAATAAATAAAAATGTAGCCGGACATGGTGGCGCACACCTTTAATCCTAGCACTCGGGAGGCAGAGGCAGGTGGATCTTTGTGAGTTCAAGGCCAGCCTGGTCTACAGAGTGAGTTCCAGGACAGCTGGGGGTACAGGGAGACCCTGTCTCAAAAAGACCAAAAATAAACAAACAAACAAATAAATAAATAAATAAAACCTTTTTAGAGCTGAGGATGTGGCTCAGGAATAGAGTGCTTGTTAAGTATATGTAATGGCGTGGGTTCAATTCCCAGGATAGGAAAAAGAAAAAAGAAAAAAAAAAAACCTTTCTGACTGGTGACTGGCAAGCCTATTCCTGTTTCTTTTTTATTTTATTTTATTTTATTTATTTATTTATTCTTATGTGTATGAGTGTACTATCTGCATGTAGGTTGGTGCACCTATGTCCTGCAATGCCGAAGAGGTCAGAAGAGGGCGTTGGATTCCCCTGGAACTGGAGTTAAAGACTACCATGTGGGTGCTGGGAATTGAACCCGGGTCCTCTGCAAGAGCAGTCGGTGCTCTTAACTGCTGAGCCATCTCTCCAGCCCCCTCTTTTTTATTTTTTAAAATATTTTATTTGTTATTTTTATTTTATATGTATGAGTGCATTGCCTGCATGTGTGCAAATGCACCAGTAACCTAAAATGCCCAAGGAGACAGAAGAATGCATCAGATTCCCCTGGAACTAGAGTTACAGACAGTTGTTAGCTGTAATGTGGGTGCTGGGAATCGAACCTGAGTCCTCGGCAAAAGCAGTGGGTGCTCTTAACAACTAAGCCATTTCTCCAGTCCCTTACTTCTCTTTTATTAAAAGTTCAAGTTCAAAGCTGGGCGTGGTAGCATACACCTTTAATCCTAGCACTTGGAAGGAAGAGGCAGGTAGCTCTTTGTGAGTTCAAGGCCAGCCTGGTCTACGGAGTGAGTTTCAGGACAGCTGGGGCTACAGGGAGACCCTGTTTTGGAAAAAAAAAAAAAGCTCAAGTTCAAATGAGTCTGTCAAGTTCAAATGAGTCTGTCAGCTCAAGTTGAAATGAGTCAGCCTGTAGACCAGGCTGGCCTTGAACTCACAGAAATCCGCCTGCCTCTGCCTCCCAAGTGCTGGCATTAAAGGTGTGTACCACCATGCCTGGCTAAGGTTTTTCTTATATTTCCTGAAAATATAAAATATATCTGTTGATATCCAAGTAAGCATCTCTTTACTAGGGAAAAAAAGTTGTTTCCCAAATCTTAAGTACTTTGAACTTTTAATTTTTTTAATTTAATTTTTTTTTTCCTTTTCGAGACAGGGTCTCCCTGTAGCCCCTGTAGCTAGGATTAAAGGCATGCGTCACCACGCCCTGCGTACTTTTAACTTTTACACAGAATCAATGACCTAGAATTATAATGTATTTATGTTAATAATTTATATAAGCATTTTATTTTTTCACTTATATGTCTTCATGTTCCCCAAGAGTCCAGCAAACAATATGCAATATATATTTATTGCTTAAGTTTTAAAATTTTGTGTTTGAGCACCATGCCCTTTGCAAGGCCGACATACATTAAGCTCTTCCTTCCATTTGCTTAAGCTGTTGGGAATACATTCATTCTTTCTTTAAATATACTTCACTTTAATGCCGTTACACATTCTATCTTTTAAAACTATTTGGAAGGAGAACTGTCATTCTTTTTCACTACTAAAATAAACTCAATGATGAATGAATTCAAAGGGTATTTTTCTTAAATTGTGTGGTATCAAGATTACTATTAAGTTCTCTTGGTGGAGCAATTGGTCTGAAATGAAGACAAATGGGTTTTTTAAAAATCTTGAGTGCAGGGGCTGGAGAGATAGCCTAGTGGTTAAGAGCGGTTAAGACCCGGGTCCTCTTCAAGACTGTTCTTGAAGAGGACCCGGGTTCGATCCCCAGCATCCACATGGCGGCTAAGAACCGTCTGTAACTCCAATTCCAGGAGAACTCCAGTTCCAGGGGAATCCGAGACCCTCTTCTGACCTCAGCGGCATTGCACGACACAGGTGCACAAACCTGCATGCAGACAGTACACTCATACACATACAAAAATAAATAAAATTTAGCCGGGCATGGTGGCTCATGCCTTTAATCCTTGCACTTGGGAGGCAAAGGCAGGTGGATCTTTGTGAGTTCAAGGCCAGCCTGGTCTACAGAGTGAGTTCCAGGACAGCTGGGGCTATAGGGAGACCCTGTCTCAAAAAGACCAAAAAAATAAAAATAAATAAATAAAATAAAAATCTTGAGTGTTATAGTTCATCTTCCAAAAACAAGATGAAGGTATTACCTCCTTACAGCTTTTAACAAAATTAAAGGCTTGATTTTGTCGAGGAAAGAGCTTCCAGATGGAGGGTGGCTCTTCTGGCTTAGACAGTCGTGGTCTGTATATCGAGGGCAGTGGCTTCCTCTCATACAGAGATGCTCGCTCTTCGATGTGCTTCAGTTTTGCTTCCCATTTCCCCATCATGGTTCAGAAGTATGTAGATAATAAATCCAATCTCACTACCAAATAAACAAAATGCCATCAATTTCTTCAATTACAATATATTTTGCCTGTTAAGTTTCAAAGCTAATTTCCTGACATTTCTGTCTGTATTTGCTTTACAGTTTATACTTTGCACAAAGTTTTACCACAGCACAGGAACAAGGGCGAGTCATCAGAAGTCCTTGGATCCTACCTCTTCTAATAGTTAATATTATGACCACAGACAGATGAATGCAGTTTCACGAAACCTAGTTTAATCAGCTGCAAAATGAGATAAGACACAGGAAAATGTTTTGTAAATCAGAAAGCCTCATGCAAATCCTTTCCGTATTGTTATGAATTTCAGTCAGCACCTTGTTGCTGACATTACCTACATGTAATGCTTACTACCTTGGACCTACTCCTGTGTAATCATTTCGTAGTCCACAGTTCACCTCTAGACATCATGGAAGCTCTTCGCTTTTCCTGTTTCTGGTGTCTAGTTCTCTTCTCTCAAGACAAGTTTTAAAGGGAGCATAACTCCATTTAAATGTCATTAGACACTTTTTTTTTTTTTTTTGCTATTTATCCCATCAGAAGATACCCTCTAAGCTCACTCACACACATGGCCTTGGCCATGTGACAAGGTCACACTGATAAAATGTCAAACCAGGTGCTTCTGCATCAGACATGGCTAACCTGCAGTCCCATCCATGCCATACCTCCAGCATGGAAAGAGGACTCTGAATATTCAGTTTACTTTAATGTACTTCACATGTGGATAAAACTCTACTGTATTTAGATAAACCTAATATATAGACTGACTTTACTCTATTTCAGTGTTGCCTGATTACTTTGTGAAAAAATAAAGAGGATGCAATCATATCTGAATCATAGAATCAAACCAGTCACTGACTGTGAATGACCATATAGATAGATGTTATATGCACATATTGTAAAACAATGTGGTATGATTGTGGGGATGACATACATGACAGTCATGAAGTCACACTAGAAAACCAATTGAAGACTCACTGGCTAAGCAAATTATGATCATCAATAGCAGAAAAAGAAAACAGCATATATTATATCCCTGAATTCTTTACACAGCTTGAAACGTGTGACAGCTGGAATATTGGAAAATAACTAGGGCTTGTTCAAGCAGGAGGTCTGAGCGACAAAAGCAAAGGAAATGGAGAACAAGAAGCATCTGGCATCCTGGTTTGCGAGTATCAAATTCCATCCTGACCCTTTGGAAGGGCATGGCGCCATATTAGCAATGCTTTTAATTCCTGGGTGGAGAAGGTGCTGTTGAATTCTATGCCAAAGCTCCTTTTCACTCAGAGACTATTTTGGTAATGGACTATAAGTTCCAAAGGAAAACCCTTGTACTAATTTAAAAGCATAGGCTTCAGAAAGTCTACTTTTTATTTCTGAGCCAGAATGGTATTTAAGCATGTTTTATAATAATCCTACAACTAAGTGTTGGGAGTTAAAAACCAGAGAGGATTAGTCATTTTATAGTAATCAGTGGAAGAATGGGAAAGTGGGCTAGTAGTGGGAACTTGACTCAACTCCTAGGTTTACAAGTATGCTTGCTCATCTAGGTCTGTTGATGCTTTCCGAGCAACTGGATTTGGAGTGTGGGGGAATGGGATGACAAAAGTGCTTCATATTCACCATTCACTGGCATTGTAATAATTAACACTGTCACTCTGACTGGACTGAGATAGGTCCAAATTGTAAAGTAGACCTCTGGGGTTATCTAAGAAGCCAAAGGTAGTTAGATCATGTGGGCTCTGACTTAATATTAATCAATCTATCTTGATAGATTCATAATATGATGCCTTATGGGACATGATGAAAAGTAGGAAGTGGGACTAGTTGGAGAAAGTAGGTTACTGGGCACAATTCCTTGGAGGGCTAGCCCCTTCCTGTATTCTCTTTCTCTACTTCCTGGCTGCTATGATATGAACTGCTCTGCTCTACCACACCCTTCTAGCCAAGAAGGAGTGACACATTTAAAGCCCAAACAAATACTTCTTCCATTCAGTTATTTTTGCTACGCAATCTGTCACACCAATGGGAAGTTTGACTAATACTGGTATACAGAATTACCTGAAGCTTACCTTAGCCACATTCTCTCGGTTTCTTCTCTCTCTCTCTCTCTCTCTCTGGTAGAATGTCTGGCTCAAAATCAATACATAATCCACACTGCCTCAAATTCAAGAGCCTCCTGCCTCTCAGCCTCCCAGGTGCTGGTATTATATGCATGTGCTAATACAAATAGTCTAATCACCAATCAACCCCTATTCCCCAACTCCAAGTTCTCCCTCTATTCAGAGATTAGATTCATAAGTATTTCAGTTATTGGTAATGTTCTAGTTGGAGTATTTATTTATTTAGACAGGGTCTCCCTATAGCTCCAGGTGGCTTGGAACTCACTGTGTAGATTCACCTACCTCTGCCTCAGGAGCCCAGGATGCCACTATACCCAGCCCTGGAATATTTATTGATGTTCTCTTATTTAACAATATTTTCTTTTCTGTATGTAGATATTCGTATGTGTGCACATGTGTGATGATACACTTGCACTTGCACGTGTCCTCAATCATTCTACATCTTTTTGTTTGATTGTAGACAGGGACTCCCTGTAGCCCTAGCTAGCCTGCAACTCACTAAGTAGACTAGGCTGGCCTTGAACTCACAGACCCACCTGCCTCTGCCTCCTGAGTGCTGGGATTAAAGGCATACACTACCACTCCCGGCTACATTTTCCTAATATTATCTCTTTTGTGACCTCTTAGAGTGCCTTTTACACTTACTTGAAGTAGTGGGAGAAATTGTGTAAAAATCACATAAAGTATGTGATAAAAGTTCACTTACAGAAATATTACTACACAAGTTTACTTTTCTTAAGAAACTAAACACAACTATCTGAATTTCCTCTCTCCTCACTTGTTTCTCTGCCCACTTATGAACAAAGGTAACCCAAATTTAAATTTCAGGAAACTTTATTAGCAGGGATGAGAAGGCTTATGCCAATATATTGTTCCAGTTCCTTATTTTCCTCTCCACAGAATCTCCCATCTACACAGCATAACTCTGCCTGAGTTTAGCCTCACATCATTTTTACAACTTTTCACAGGAATGGGTTAATGATCTACAGTATTCAATTAACATGTAGCTAGCTCATAAGCTCTAAACTTCCCTCCAGAATCTGGCCCTAAATGGATAATCTACTAGACTTCTAGTTCCTTCTTCTCATGCAATGAATGGCAATGTCCACTCTGCCCCTGGCCCACTTGTCTTGCTCCAGCTGCTCTCACCTGGAAGATTTCACATTGCTTTTCCTGAATTGCTTCACATTGCTTCACATTGCTTTCCCTTCTGAAGCCCAGATAACTGTCTGTTCACCTTGGGAGAATTCTGTAAAAAGAAGTTACAGGGCTCAGGCAAAATATACATAAGCTATAACAAGCTTATTTATACTAAACAGTGGAAAGTTAATATTCTGTTGTGAATTATTGCCTCCATGAACCACCACTAGGGTTGAATGGGTCTTATAGCTTAGTTTTATCCCAACAGAAAAGGGACTGATCCTCCCTCACTTTTCGAGGATAAAGACCTATCAGTTTTCTGGGATCTGCCTTTAACTACAGTGGCTCAGCTTGTAGCAAGAGCAAGCCACTCCCCTCTTTAAAACCTCCGTTGGGACTGGAGTTCCCACTTTTTTTTTTTTTTTTTTTTTTT
>VZQC01013686.1:207401-235455 GCA_009823505.1 Rhizomys pruinosus | reverse complement strand
GGGGCGGCGGGGCGGCGGGGCGGCGGGGCGGCGGGGCGGCGGGGCGGCGGGGAGGCGCGGCCGCGGTGGGCGGGCTCTCTGCTCTCGGCCTGGGGCTGCGGGCTCCGCAGCTGGCGGCAGTGCTGACTGGAGTCGAGGGGGCGAGTGGACCTGCGGCGCGGCGCTGAGGAAGTCGTGTGGTGAGTGCCGGGTGTCCCCGCGCGCCCTCAGCCCGCGGGGGCCCGCAGCTGCTGCGGGAGGCGGGGGAAGCGGGCCGTCTGGGCGAACGGTCCTTTGTTGTGCCTCCAGGCTTGCGTGCGCGAGCTCTGAAGGCGGAGGAGCTGCACACCCGGCGGCGGGCTCCCCTAGGATGGAGCCCAGACAGACCCGGCCCGCCGGGCTCCGGGTGGCGGCTGCGAGCACCGAGCTTCAGGGGCGGGCGCCGGGCGCCCGGGGAGGGGGTGCGGCCCGGACGCCGAGAAGCCGGGAGGCCGCTGCATCCTGGAGACGGGAGAGCGCTGGGAGCGTAGGCCCCGCAGCTCGGCCCCGGGCCTCGAGGCCAGCCGGGTGCTGACGGTGGGGCCGGGCCCATCACCGAGCCTCTTCCACTGCCCGACTGTTTGCCCCCTGCTTGTTTCCTCGGGTGGGCTGGGCGGGTTCAGTTCTCTCCTAGCCTTGCGCTCCAGCTTCTAGCATCGCCCGGAAGGCGCTCATGAAGGCTCCAGCTCTTTCCTTTGTCCTGGATCTCCCGAGCCTCTTTGGCATCCTCAGGGCGGCGCGCAGTGGCTGTGCCTTCCGCACACTTGTCCCTCTTCTCCGAGCGGCTGTGCTCTCCTGCCTGGCGAGCTGCACGGTCTTTACCCCGTTCTTCCGAGCCACCGCTCGCGGATCCCACTCCTTCCGCGTTAGTCACTTGTGGCCCTCCTGCGTGTCTCCCAGATGTGTGCTTGTCCTCATCCCTGTGGGCCACCGCAGCCTCGCACGGAACTGCACCAGCCTTGACTCGACCAAGCCCAGCCTTTAAGACATGAAAATCTAAAAAGCTGTTTTCTTTACCCTAAGGGTAAAACCCGGTCCCCTAAAGGGGTTGGCCAAGCCAAACACCGATTGGATTTTGATGCCTTCCTCCGCCTTATCATTGAGTCTTTAATCTGAATGAAGCCCAGGGCTCACCTTCATAACTATTCTGTATTTTGCATTTTTGCCTTCCCAGCGTAGTGCAATGATTACTCACTACCCAGAAAAAGTAATTGTTTTAGGATGACTTAGCAAATTATAATTAAAATATGGATTAGAAAAGAGTGCTAGATATGAAATGTAGAGTCATTATAGCACTATGAATATGCACAGTCGCAGGAAATGCTAAGCTAGGGCTTAGACTAGCCACTGTCAAGCCATTCAATGTGTAGCGGTGGCATGAGATGTAAATATGAAATTAAAAACTTGATGTTCACAACCTGATTATTCGAGCTTTGGCTTGGATTTCCTGTCCTTCGGTAGGTGGTTTTGGAAAGTAAGAATGTATTTTAATGAATGAATGGACAGTTTATTGAAATGTAGCATTAAAACCAGTGCAAAGTAAAGGAAATGAAATATTGTACCTAGTTAACTCAGATCACTTAGTATCTTGAAGAACCGTCTTCCCGCATGCCTAAGAACCTGGTATTTCATCTTATATAGGCAATTAAAATGCTGCTTTACTGTTTGGCTTTCAAACCTAAGCTAACACATTTCACTTCATTTCCTTTCTGAAGTTACAAAGTAGTCTGTATTTTCTTCAAAGACCTTGCATTAGTTCTGGGCTTAGTATTAGATAATATTTTAAGTTCTTCTCCAGTGACAGGACATTTAAAAAAGATGTGAGAAGCCAGGTGTGGTAGTGCATGCCTTTAATCCCAGCACTCGGGAAGCAGAGGCAGGGGCAGATCTCTGAGAGTTCAAGGCCAGCCTGGTCTATGTAATGAGTTCCAGGGCAGCTGGGGCGACAGGGAGACCCTGTTTCAAAAAGACTAAAAAAAAAAAATGATGTGAGAATTCTTAGATTATGAAACTGTCTATATTTAACAAACAAAAATGTATTGGAAGAGAAAAAAAAAAAGAAACAAATAAACAAATAAAAAGCCAGGCATGGTAGTGCATGCCTTTAATCCCAGCAAGCAGGAGCCAGCGGCAGGGGGATCTCTGGGAGCTTAAGGCCAGTCTGGTCTACAGAGTGAGTTCCAGGACAGCTGGAGCTACAGGGAGACTCTGTCTCAGACCAAACAACAACAACAACAACGTATTGGAAGGAAAGAGCAGACCATCTGAAGCCAAGTCCCCAAGGTGACACTCAACTAGTTAATCTATATATTGGGCTTGATCGATCTATATACCTCATAGGATTGTTGAGAGGATCAATGATTTGCTAACTATGGAGTTCTACATTTCCCCCCCCCGCCCCGTTTTGTTCTCGATTTAAATATTGCCTGTAGAGCTTCTGCATTCTAGTAATATAAAGTTATCTAATATGGACTGAACATGGGCTAGAATCTGCCTTCCTGAGCCACTTTGGAACAGCAGTGAACATCAATATAAACTCTGTATATGGGTACGGTCTGCCTCTTCCACTTCTTCATATGCTAAGGATCCAATGCAGGGTTCCACACACAGTTGATATTCAGCAAATTATTATGGTTATCTGTAATTTTTTTTATAAAAGACATTCAGGATCTTCCATTCTACATTTTATTTCATATAAAATTTGTTTTCAAACAGGTCAGTAATTCTTATATGTCCCTACCGGCTTATAAGGGCTTGTAGGTCTGCAAAGGCTTTTCTATTTTCCTATTTTGCCCCTTTATAAACTATCATTGTAAGGCTTCAGCTGGGAGAAAAGATGACAGTGCATAGTAACTACTGTGTTCCTTCTGACTTGTGGCAGGTCAGAGGTTCAGCATGCTAGTCTGCCTTCCCTGTGGTGTGGCCCATACCAGAAATAAGAAAAAAAGATGATCAATTTGTTCATTTCTACATTTTTTTTCTTACAGTCCAGCTTCCATGTTTTCACCCTTTTTTTTTTTTTTAAGACAGGATTTCCCTGTAGACCCACCTGGCCTAGAACTTGCCGTGTAGGCCAGGCTGGCCTTAATCTCACAGAGATCCTCCTGCCTCTGCCTCTTGAGTGCTGGGATTAAAGGCATGTGCTACCATACAAGCCCATTTTCGTTTTTAAAGTATGAAATAAGCATATGAAAGTGTATGTGAGGCCACCTGCCATTTCTACCGCCCACCTTAAGAAACAACTGAACCAAACTCCAGAAGCACTTGGCTGGCTGAGCACCTCGTTCCTCCTCTTTGCAAGTCAAAGATGATAGCTAGTATCTGCCACCCACCCAGCACCTTAACTACATTTTACATATTAAAAGGATTGACTTTTATCAGGCTCAATGACAAGTAGTTCAGTATCTCCAAAGAAATTCAAGCCAGGTGGGATAAGTTTGGATAAAAACCCCTAGACACTGTAGCTGAAATCTCCCACTGTTGTGAAACCAAAGTTCTTTCTGTTTCAGTTACTTGATATGGAAATCTGACTTCTTGTGAAACTTTTCCCTCACTGATGGGTAATAAATATAGTCCTGATATTTCTCAAATTGTTTGACAGAGGTAAAAGTAGTCTTCCTAGAAGCTATTCTACCATGGCTGTTCTACCATAGAGGCAGGTAGACAAATGTCTTAATGTAAAATTTTACTGAATGCTTAACATGAAACCAGTTATTGCATATTTATAAGTAAATTATCCAGTGCCATGAGAAACACCGTAATCATCATTCCTGTTTTCTTGATTACAATGTGTGGACTATAGTTCCCTTCTGTATCTATGGACTGTATCAACTGCTTATCAAAAATATTAGAGAATAAAAATTGAATCTGTATTGAACACATACAGACTTTTTCCTCCTTATTCCCTAAACAATATAGTAAAACAGATATTGACATTGCATTTATGTTGTATTCTGTATCATGAGTAATAAACAGCAAAAATGCTTAGCTTCTGTGGAAATAATACATGATTATGTACAAGGGATTTGAGCATCCTTGGATTTTGATGTCCAAAGCAGATTCCAGAACCAGTCACCAATACTGAGGAACAACTGTATAGACTGTTTGAGCTTTGAGCAGTCAGTTCTGTTGTGTAATAATACACTTTTTATTTCATCTTAATTAGAACACCTGGGTTATAGGTTTTTGTTCCTTCCTTGAACTGAACTATAGTGTTGTCACGCCTATATGGTTCTAAGCACTCTACAGAGCATGTATTGGAGTCTGCTGGATGGAGTCAAAATCACAGCTCTGCTACTTGAAACTGTTGAAACAATCACCTTTTCCAAATCTCATTTAACTAAAATCTAAAGTGGAACAGTTACGCCTCAGTGTTATTTAAAAGTCCAATTGAGCTGGGTGTGGTGGCGCACACCTTTAATCCTAGCACTTGGGAGGCAGAGGCAGGCGGATCTTTGTGAGTTCAAGGCCAGCCTGGTCTACAGTGTGCTTTCCAGGACAGCTGGGGCTACAGGGAGACCCTGTCTCGAAAAGACCAAAAAAAAAAAAAAAGTCCAATTGAAAATACATACATAGGAGCCAGGTGTGGTGGCATACACCTTTAATCCCAGCACTTGGGAGGCAGAGGCATTCAGAACTCTGTGAGTTCAAGACCAGCCAGAGCACCATGGTGATACTCTCTCTCTTTGAAAGAAAAAAGAATACTTACCTGGCAGGGGAGATACCATGATCACGAAGGTGGTTTTCCCAGAGTGAAGCTTATCCATTGCACTCCAGCTGTGCTGACCCCTGCGATTTCCCCAAATGCGGGAAACTCGACTGCATAATTTGTGGTAGTGGGGGACTGCGTTCGCGCTCTCCCAAAAAAAAAAAAAAAAAAAAAAAGAAAGAAAAAAGAAAATACATATGTATGTCTTGCTCAGCCTAGGGTATATGAGCTAGAAGTAAGAGAAAACATAGGGATTTTTTTTTCTTTGGATACTGCTTTGGTAAGTCTTACTCATCCACTTTTTTATTTTTTTTTGAGTATTCATATCTAAGGAGGTGACTCAGAAGTACATGGTGTTGATTCTTTTGTGTCATGAGGTTTAGCAACCCTTAAGGTAGAGTTTGGGGTTTTATCAGTTACCTCAGAGTTTCTCTGTAGGACAGCCACAATAGTCTCTAAAACTGAGGCTGAGGAGAAGGCTCAGTAGCCAAGCAGTGCAGCCATGAGGACCCAGGCAGATCCTTAGCATCCACATAAAAGCTGGATGTAAAATTAAATTAAATAAAAATAAATAAATTAAAGCTGGATGTGGTGTTGTGCACTTGTAATCCCAGGCAGAGACGCAGATCCTGGAGTTCATTGGCAATTTAGTCCAGGCAAATGGCAAGCTCCAGGCTCAGTGAGAGACTGTCTCAGAAAATAAAGTGGAGAGTGATAAAGGAAGATACTGAAAGTCAAGTCCACCTCTGGCCTCCACATGTATAAGTGTAGGTGAGTACACCCTCACACATAGTCATAACACGCCACAGACACATACACACTCAGGCACATACCCACAACTTTTCACTTTAAGGAAAATACAATTTGAAATGCTTAAACGTCTACTTCAGAGTGACAGTAAATTTATGCTGATGACATTTCTAAACTTTTGAACATCTGACTGCTGTAGCTTTGGTGTTCAAGGGATCCAGGAGCTAGAGAAGTGAGTCCATGATTCAAGGGATCACACACATCAGCATAGTTACAATTAGTATTGAGTCCTTGGCTGAGCTAGGATTTATTGTTCAAAACCTCATTGTCTATTTTCTCAACTTATATTTTGTCAAGTGAAAATGTAACAACCCATGCTCCTGTCATTGTTTAGAACAGTGAATATTTTCCCTAAGATATGATTATTCTTTTATCCTTCTAAGATGAGATCACCATCCCTAGAATAATTTGTGTTCAGCTGGGCATTAGCTAATGGAGATGAGGTAATCCTAAATCCTTTCCCAAGAGTGTAGATTTGGTCCCAGGAGGGGAAAGTAGATGATGACAAATAGAGAGCAAATGTGCACATCTCATGCTAACAACATTTGATGTACTGTCTTAAAAAATTTAGTAATATGGGGCTGGAGAGATGGTTCAGTGATCAAGAGCACTGACTGCTCTTGCAGAGGACTTGGTTCGATTCCCAGCACCCACATGGCGGCTAAGAACTGTCTTTAAGCTGGGCATGGTGGCACACACCTTTAATCCCAGCACTTGGGAGGCAGAAGGAGGCAGATCTATGTGAGTTCAGGGCCAGCCTGATCTACACAGTGAGCTCCAGGCCAGCTGGGACTAAAGGGAGACCCTGTTTCAAAAAAAAAAAGTACTATATCAGGGCCAAGTGATAACTGAGACAGTTTATAATGTTCAGGTGCTAATAATGAAAAATATTAAATATAGAATTTGTTCCTGAGAAATCCTTATCAAATAGTAAGATACATTTTAACTCCTAAACATTTTTTTTCTTTCAGATACCAATTACTTTAGTAAAAGAAATTCACCTATCTTACGTCTAATATCAAAATGATTAAGTTATATTTCCTTATTAAAATTCTCCTGTCTGTTTTGTTTTGTTTTGTTTTGTTTTTGTCTTTTCAAGACAGGGTCTCCCTTTAATCCAGCTCCTGCTGGCCTGGAGCTCGCTATGTAGATCAGGCTGGCTTTGAACTCACAGAGATCCGCCTACCTCTGCCTCCCCAGTGCTGGGATCAAAGGGGTGTGCTACCATGCCCGGCCTGAAGTTTTTTAAGTTTCCATAATTAGTTAATAGAAAGTCAGTTGGATATGGGAAAAGGAAATGACTACTTAAAAGTCACCTAATGTTTAATTAAAGCCTTACATTAGAGGCTGGTATGATGGCTTAGCAAGTAGAAGAGCAATATATGCTCTTAAGGGCTGAGCCATCTCTCCAGTTCCCCATACTATTTTTGTTTTTGTTTTTGTTTTGTTTTGTTTGCCTATTTTCACTTGAGAAATTTTTAAAAGAAAATAGTAGTCCTAAGCACTATGTGGATTTACTATAAATTGTTTTCACATTCTCAAATTTTATGAGCAGTGCATTTTCTTTTTTTTTAATTTATTTTTTATGTGTATGAATGTACTGTCTGCCCGCAGGTTTGTGCACCCATGTTGTGCAGTGCCGCAGAGGTCAGAAGAGGGTGTCAGATTCCCCCGGAACTGGAGTTAAAGAGGATTCTCAGCTGCTATGTGGGTGCTGGGGATCAAACCCGGGTCCTCTGCAAGAGCAGTTGGTGCTCTTAACCACTAGGCCATCTCTCCAGCCTGAGCAATACATTTTCTTATCTTTCTTTATTCCTCCATGCCAAGGTTATTTGTGAGTACTCTTTTTTTTTTTTTTTTTTTCTTTTTGAGACAGAGTCTCCCTTTAGTCCCAGCTGGCCTGGAGCTCCCTCTGTAGACCAGGCTGGCCTGGAGCTCACAGAGATCTACCTGCCTCTGCCTCCTGAGTGCTGGGATTAAGGCATGCGCCACCACACCTTGTTTCTTTTTTTTTTTTAGTAAGTAGAGGGAACATGTTGAAATATTCTCAAGGTACCTTGCCAGTGTATGTTCCTTCCAGTATCATGTGAGAGTACCTCTCATTCACACTTGCCAACACTGTCCATGATTAGTTTGGGGCATCTCTTGGTAAAACACATGAAACTACAGAGAGAGGATTTGGGGCTGCTTATCTCATAGTTTAACTTCTAAATACAGAGGAAATGCAGACAAGTATATCACTTTTAGCAGCCTTCTCATTATCTCAAAATACTTAGTAATGAAGCTGTAGCTTGGTGGAGGGTGCTTGTCTCACATGCTTGATGCCCTGTGTTTAGTCCCCAGTACTCCCAAATACTCCACAAAATACTTTGCTTTCATTTCCACTACTGTGGATGAACCCCTTCCCTGATCGTATCTGAGGTAAATTCTCCGTATGTGTGCTGGACATGCCCTCTCATCCCTCTAGAAATCCTCTGCTCCTGCCTTATTAATTTCCCATTTCCACTGCGACATTCTCATTAGCATAACTAACTTGCCTTGTCTGTAAAGCCTAGTGAAACAGGAAACATTCTTCACCCTCACTCCCAGCTGCTCCTCCTTTTCCTCTGGTCCCATTCATTATGTTCAGGGCTAAGGTGGAGTTTTTCCTAAAAGGAAAAAAAAAAAAAGAGTTTTTCCTATTAACTGGGAAGAGTTCTTTTTACTGTTGAAGTGTAATTTTCTTTTTTTTGCCTCTGTCTCCCAGGTGCTGGGATTAAAGGCATATACCATCACACCTGGCAAGATTTTATTTTTTATTTTATGTGTATGAATTTTTTTTAATTTTTAATTTTATTTTATGTGTATGAGTGTACTGTCTGCATGTAAGTAGGTGCACCCATGTCGTACAGTGCTGCGGAAGTCACCCTGGAACTGGAGTTAAGACGGTCCTTAGCCACCACATGGGTGCCAGGAATCAAACCTTGGTCCTCTGCAAGAGCAGTCGGTGCTCTTAACTGCTGAGCCATCTCTCCAGCCCTGAAGTGTAATTTCCAAAGTCAAAAACTTGTTTGTTTAAATATAAAATGTATCGGTGTCATATTTTATTTAACTGATTAATTAATGGAAGCAATTAGTTCAAAGGAGAATTTGAAGAATAAACATGTAAAGAGCTGAATGTGGTGAGAGAAATTTGCTGATAAACATTAAATTGGCTACTTCCTATAAGCCAATAACTACAACTTAGAAGGTTCAGTATTTGCTATAGATCAGAAATCAGTTGTATCAGCAGTATAAGACAAAATTTTTTTTCTCAGCTATAGACAAAAAAATCACTTGCATAGGTGTTTTTTATAGCTTAATTTCCTACAGAGTTGTGAACTCCTAGCTCATAGTGGTTATTTGACAGAATATCCCCTCTAGAATCCTGTAATCCCTGAGAGTCCTTCAGAGAATACCAAGCAAGCATGCTACTGAGATAGTATTAGATCATTTCTTTTGTCCACTTTCAAGTCATGGGCAGTTTTTCCTGACAGTCCCCACCATACCCATGACATTTTTAATAAAGTTATTCTTCTTCACTTAAATTGGCCTCTTGACAATATTAGAAAAGGTAAGTGTTCTTGAAATACTTCTGTGTACCTTTGGCATACCACTATTACCATACTCAATTTTGCTTTTGTCTCTTTTTTTGCTGGCTTTACTTTCTTTAATAAACTGGTACTGCAGGACTCCCAGCCTGCCGCTAGCCTTGATCTTTCTCACTAGCTCTAGACTCCAGTCTCTATGCAGTGTTCAGCACTAGTTCAGTCCTCTTTCATCTGTTCCTTAGACTATTCCAGAAGGCCTCTGAAATACTGGCCCATATTCCGACTTTCTACTGTTGATTCTCCACTCATCAGCCAGTGTGTACAGTCCCTTTTTGGGAAAAAAAAAAAAAATCCCACTTGTTTTTCCTTGTCAGAAGATTAGAATCAGAATTGCTCTGGCCTTCAAGACTATTTGATCTTGCCTTCACTTTGTTATCTCTCTGCACCAGTCAAACTGGTCTTTCCATACCATAAATAAAGGAAATTGTTCCAAGGCCTTTGACCTTGTTGATGGCCAAGCTCACACTCTCAGTTTCTTTCCCCCTTTTTAATTTGCTTCTTAGCCCTTAACAGCATCTGCTAACCTATTACCAATCTCTAGTTCTTGTTCCTTTCTAGAATGAAGCTTCTTGAAGGTAGGAACTTTGTCTTCTGTTCTGAGTGCCTAGACTGGGGCTTGGCACAAAGTATGTGTGCTTTAAATATTTGTTTACTGACCACATGATGGATCATCCCAGTTGTACTCACATCCTCCTGTAGTTTTCTAGAAAGCTTACTGGAATAAAATTCTAAAATAGCTCAGAGTCTTCAAGGAGCTACAAAACACTGACTAGCTTTGGAAAAGATTAGAATTATATTTTCAGGAGTCTGGGAAGGTGGCCCAAGCTTGAGGACTTGGATTCTGTCCCCATCACACATGTTAAAAAAAAAAAAAGTTTCCCAGGAAACCTTTAAAGGCTGGGCATGTAAAAGGGTCTGATGTGTAAATAAATAAATAAATAGGCTGGACATCGTTGCCCACACCTTTAATTCCAGCAGATAGATACGTGAGATGCAGAGGCAGATATATATGTGAGATCAAGGCCAACATGGTCTACATAGCAAGTTCCAGGCCAGCTGTGGCCACAGGGAAACCCTGTGTCAAATCCTACTTCCCTACCCCCCACACCCCAAAAGGAAAATGTTTCCCAGGAGACTTTGAATGGAGGGCCTTGGGAGAGAATAGTGGTACTGGTACTGAATGCCACTGAACTGTACACTTAAAAATGGTTCACAGTACACATTTTCTGTAAGTTTTATTACAATTTTGAAACTGAAGCAGGGGGAGCCTCATAGGACTTTCTACTAGGATTGTGTATTCTTGTAGTATTTCTGGTTTTCATATAGGAGTAAGGTAAAAGTTGTATTTTTGATTGGAATATTCGACATTGGTCTCCTAGAGTCTAGAGAAATTGATTTTTAGTCCTTTTTTTTTTTTTTTTCTCTCTGGGTTTGTTTGTCTTCTTTATTTGGGGGGAGGTACACTACAATGGCAATTATCTTTTTTTTTTTTTTTTTTTTCTGGAAAGCTAGAGAATATCTGATACAACTCTAGAAGACCAGGAGCTGGCTTCTTTAGTATAGCAGATGAGAAGAGAGAGGCCCATATCATTTAGCTTGTATGTGTGGACAGTCACCTGTAGAAGCCAGTTCTCTCACTAAGATTATTAGGAAGAGTAAGCACAAGGTGCTTAGCAAAGTACTTAATATGTGGTGAGTGGTAGTAACTTGGGTTGTAATTGTCAGGTGGGGAAACAAAAGCAGAAAGTCAAGCTTTCAATTCTGTTTTCAGGACATTTTGCTACCTTAATGAGAATTTGGGAATCCCCAAACCCAGTTTAAGAATAGGAAAGATTATATGGAGATTTGGAACTTCTCAGTACTATTCCTTGAATATGACCATTGCAGTATAGTACATGAGCCTGACGAGGTGTGGAGTTTTTGGTTTTGTTCATTGTATTGAGCTGGAAGTCACGGTCCAAAAAATTACCAGGTTTGTTAGGTGAGGAAAGAAGGTGCCCTCTTTGTCTTCATATGGTAGAGATATGGTGGGGGGCTTTAAAAAGCTGCATACTCTCCTCTGCTCTTCATGTAATTCATAATTAAGGAAGAATGAGAGAAAGAAATAGGGGTCTACATTGTGGTACCACTGCAAAGGATCATTTTCCCACACCTGACTCACAAGGGCCTTAGCAGCAGAGACAAAACCAGAGTGATGGGAGAAATAAGCAGCACAATTACTAACGTTATGCAGCGGCTCTACAATGTCTGGGTTATTATTATTATTACTAATATCTCTTTTCTATATTCTAGTTTTTAAAAGTGGCCATGGAGAATAACGAAACCTCAGTGGATTCAAAATCGATTAAAATTTTTGAAGCGTGAGTATTTATTTGTTGTTCTCACTCTACCCCAGGCTGACCTGGAGCTCTGTAGCCCAGGCTGACCTCATACTCATAGGGATCCTCCTATCTCTGTCTCCTAGAAACATGCATAAATGGAATTCTGTATAGTCAAAGGAAGGGATGGGAAACTGTGCAAATGGGCTTTCAGACTAGAGACTAAGCTGACTTCCTGCCCCCACAGCTGTGTGGTTTCATAGAAGCTCATTTCTCCGACTCACATCTTAACTGAGATGACGGGAAAGACGTGGGAGGACCAAACGTGTTGTTTAGATCCTATCCCTGCATATTCCCAGCTTCGGGAGTGCTGGCTCTCTATTAGGGCAGGCCCCCTCTTGGTCTAGTTATCACATTGCTAGTAAAGGAGGCAACAGGAGGTTGTGAAGAATCTGCATTAGGAGATGGGAATTAGGATTCTGTGGTCAGTATAGGTTCAGCATCCCTTATCCGAATTTTTTTTTTATTTATATGTGTATCTGTGTATGCACATGTACTGATACACATATACCACCGCATATATGTGGAGGTTAGAGGTCCACTTTTTTTTTTTTTTTTGGTCTTTTCGAGACAGGGTCTCCCTGTAGCCCCAGCTGTCCTGGAACTCACTCTGTAGACCAGGCTGGCCTTGAACTCACAAAGATCCGACTGCCTCTGCCTCCCGAGTGCTAGGATTAAAGGCGTGCGCCACCACGCCTGGCCATGAGTCAATTCTTACCTCCACCTTGTTTCTGCTTCACAGTGTACCCCAGGCTAGGAGTCAAGAGCCCACCCATCTTCCTCATTGTAGGAATGCTGTGATTACTGAGGCACACCACCCCATCTGGCTTTTTACATGAGTTCCAGAGAAACTCTGGTTGTTCAAGTTACATGGAAATACTGTTATCTATTGAGTTATCTCCTTGGCTCACAAATTCTACACATGATGAATTTATTTTTGTTTCACATGAACTTTATACATGTATCTCAAAGATTTATTTATTTATTTATTTATTTTTTTGTATTTTTGAGACAGGGTCTCCCTATAGCCCCAGCTGGCCTGGAACTCACTTCTTGTAGACCAGGCTGGCTTTGAACTCCTAGAGATCTGCCTGCCTCTTGCCTCCCGAGTGTTGGGATTAAAGGCGTGCACCACCATGCCTGGCTCAAAGATAATTTATTTTATATAATATTTTTAGTGTGCCTGTGTTTTGACTGTGACCTATCAGAGTTGGGTGTAGAAGTTTCCGTTTGTGGCATGATAGCATTAAAAAACTATAATTTTGGAGCATTTCTGATTCTAGACTTTCAGATCAGTCTACCTGTGTGATCCGAAGGTCAAATCACTCAGCTTTTATTTAGAATCGTACTTTTCTCTATAAAATGCGAGGCCTTGACTTTTAGCTAAATATTACCGTTCTTTCCTGACCTTGACTCATGGAGTTTATGGAATTGTTCATTGGGAATCTGAGATAAGAGGATCCTCATGACTTCAGGGCCAGCCTAGGCTATGTATATATAGCAAGACTCTCTCAAAATACAAATGAAATCAAAACAAAATAAAATGTACTTACTTTGAAGGATAAACTATTTCAAGGATAAGAATTTTTTTTTAATGTATTGGATAAAATCTTTTTTAAAGTTTAGAGGAAAACCATGTACTTTGGCTCTGACACAATATCTAAACAGCTTTTTTAGCACATTATTTCCTAAGGCAGGTCATTTCCCAATCTGTAAAATGGGTTGTGAATTTATAGTTTTTAGGGTTTTTTTCCCTAATCCTTGGTATCAAACCCACATGAACAATTTAAATGAGGAAAACCTATAATGCAAAGTTTGTTTAGCCTTTAATAAATGTTGACTGTTGTATGAATAGGTTGGTCACTTTTACCTTTGTAAACTATCATTTAATTTCCATACAGAAAGACCATGCATGGAAGCAAATCAATGGACTCTGGAATATCCTTGGACAATAGTTACAAAATGGATTATCCTGAAATGGGTTTATGTATAATAATTAATAATAAGAACTTTGATAAAAGTACTGGTATGTATCTGACATAGTTTGTAAAAACATTTCAAATATTTGTGCCATTTACATTGGATATGGTATAAAAACTAATATCAGTGTTATTAATGAATTGATAAAGAATAACCACAAAGTAGATAGGTGGGACCTTAGAGGCCCCATAAGGTAATATGAACTCTTCTTTACTATGTTTAGAATCCCTGCCTCTCCTGTGACTGAAAGGTTGGATTCTGCTGCTGCCCAGCATGACTGACTCATGAGGCAGAGTGATAGGAGGAGAAAAGAATTTATCAGAAACAAGCCCAGGGGGTGAAAGATGAACACCTAGTACTTGAGCTAGTACTCTAGTATCTTTTGTGGCGGATGCTATCTCAGCTTTAGACAAGTGGGCCCTTAGGGGCTTCCTTAGCCAGTTCTAGAATTCAGGTTAGAGCATCTTATCTTGGTCAGTAGATTATTGAGTAATCCCCAACCTATGACCTGTGAATTTATGGAAAGGCAATCACAGGTCTGTGTGTCTGGCATTAGGCATTTCAGTCTCTGATTTATACTTTCATGACTACATTTTAATTGGGCCTTTCTCTAACCTGAGAATAAGAGTACATAGTGAAAAGATTGGTATTTTAAACTAATTCTTCAGTTAGTCACTAAGATATAGAATAGGGGTCTTGAGAGATGGATTAGTGGTTAAGAACACTGGCTGCTCTGGCAGAGGACCTGGGTTCAGTTCCCAGTACCTACTTGGGGCCTAACTACCATTTGTAACTCCTATTATAGGTGGTCCAACACCCTCTTCTGGCTTGTGGGCACTGGATGAATGAAGGCAAAAACACTCATACACATAAAATTTCTTAAAGATTTGGAATGGGGTAGAAAAGTGGAAGTTGTAGAACTGCTGGAGATATAGCTCAATTGTTAGAGTGATTGCTTATAGAAGCGTTTGTTTCACATTTACATGTGCCTTCTTATTTGAATGGCTGTGTATTACTGCATCCCCTAAATATGCTATTTGCTTACTTTGTACAGTTTGCCATATGAATGAGTGTTCTAGTTTCTTTTCAGTTGCTGTGACAAATCCTCTGATCAATACCAACTTGGGGAGGAAAGGGTTTATTCGTCTTATATCTCCCAGATCACAGTTCATCTCTGAGGGACCCCAAAGTAGGAACTCAGGGCAGGACCCTGAAGCTGAAACAGGCCATGGAGGAATACTGCTTGCTAGCTTCCTCCCCTGACCCGTGCTCAACCTGCTTTCTTATACAGTACATCACAACCTACCCAGGGGTGGTACCACCCAATGGGCTGGGCCTTCCTACATCACTCACCCATTGATAAATACTTCACAGACATGGCCATAAGCCAGTCCAATGGAGGCAGTTCTCCAATTGAGGCTCCCTCAACCTGGGTGTGAAGTTGACATTAAAACTGTCCAGCACAATGAGCATTTTGACTCCTTCCTGGTTTTCATCTTTAAGATGGTGCTGTAGTAATTAATTAATCATGTTAGAATTAAGGTTTGGGGTGTTTTTTGTGTTTATTTATTTTTTTGGTCTTTTTTTGGCCTTTTTGAGACAGGGTCTCCCTTTAGTCCCAGCTGGTCTGGAGCTCACTACGTAGACCAGGCTGACCTTGAATTCACAGAGATCTTCCTGCCTCTGCCTCCTGAGTGCTGGGATTACAGGCATGCGCCACCACACCCAGCTTTAGAATTAAGTTTTTAATTTGAGTAATTCAACTGTAGTCATTGTAGTTGAAGAGAGTGGAAGAAAAGAATCTAGACCTTACTGGAAAAACAAGTAGGCCTTAGTGTTAGATTCATTTAGAGGAGTGAGAGCAGAGTTGAAATGGGTCTTGTATCAGCATTCTACCATTTTTGTGTTTGGCTAGAAGTTGAGGTACAAACTTAAACCAGCACTGCAGCAGCTACTGTAGTGACCAGTCTTATGTGCTAAGAAATTAAAAGACTTATGTCACCATGATCAAAATAAGTAGACTTGTCATTTAAAAGGAAGAATTTTCTACAGAGTGAGTTCCAGGACAGCTGAGGCTACAGGGGGACCCTGTCTGGAAAAGACCAAATTAAATAATTAATTAATCAATTAATTATCGAATAAATTAATTAAATAAAAGGAAGAATTTACTAATTTTTGTGAATTGCTGCATAGTTCATTCATCAAAGCTGTTATTTGAAGATGTAACTGAAAGGAGTTCTTTCTGTCCCAAGGGATGTCACCTCGGTCTGGTACAGATGTAGATGCAGCCAACCTCAGAGAGACATTCATGAATTTGAAATATGAAGTCAGGAATAAAAATGATCTTACCCGTGAAGAAATTTTGGAATTGATGCGTGCTGGTAAGAAACCATTAAAAGAATGACCTTCGGAAGCTTCTTTGTTCAATGAATGGCAGTTATTGCAGAAATTCACAACTGGTTGTACTGCAGAGAATAAGTATCTGGAATGCTCAGCCACAAGTGGAAACACTATCATTTCCTACCCTCCCAGGCTCAGGGAACATCATGGAAAATGGGGCTGAAAGATTGTAAGAATCAGAGGGAAGACCAGAGGGAGGCAGTGTCTTCTGGACAAGATAGGGCTATTTTACTTGTTAACTTACAGCAGCTATCTAAGGTTGACTGCACAAGATCAAGCCAGTCAACAATAGTCAGGAGTGGAGGGGAGAGAGCCTAATGGGCTCCCACCCCTATCTGAGGAGCTAAGGACAGTTGATGGCTTTGGGAGAGGAGAGCCAGTTTTCTTTAAGGTCCCTGTTAGGTCAACCATGCTCATCCATAGAGGATGACCCTATACCCATTGTATATGGCCAGTTGGCGCTCTTAACCGCTGAGCCATCTCTCCAGCCTCTATTTTTTTTAAAGGACATAATGTTGGGAGGAGGTAGGGGTATGCATGTATAAAATTCTCAAAAGAATTGGGGATGGAGAGATGGCTCAGCAGTTAAGAACACTGGATGCTCTGGGGGAAGACCCTGGTTCAATTCTTAGCACCCACATGGCAGCCCAGAAGCATCCATAACTCCAGTTCCAGGGGATCCGACACTCTCTTCTGACCTCTGCAGGTATTGCATGACATGGTGCATTTATATACATGCAGGCAATACACTCATACACAGAAAATAAAAATAAAAAACTTCTCAAAGTATTAAAATATATTTAAAATATAAAAATCTTCATTGGGCAATTTTATATTATGGTCTAGTATAACTATATAGATAATAAAGTATGACAATTATAGAATTATATTGCACATCATTTGATCTTATGTATTTTTTTAATTAAAAAAAATTTTTTTTTTTAATTTTTTTGTGTATGAGTGTTATGCCTTCATGGATGTAAGTGCAGCTTTGTTGTGCAATGCCCGCAGAGGTCAGAAGATAGCATCAGATTCCCTGGAACTGGAGTTACTGATGATTGTTAGCTCCTATGTGGGTTCTGGGACTTAAACCCTAGTCCTCTGCAAGAAAAAAAAAAAAAAAAAAAAAAGGGCCGGGTGGGTGGCCGCACGCCTTATTTTAACCCTAGCACTCTGGGAGGCAGAGGCCAGGTTGGATCTTTGATCTCTGAGTTCGAGGCCAGCCTGCCCGTCTACAGACCCCCCCCTGTAGATGTTCATAGAGACAGGCTTCGGGCCGATCTCTACGAAGGAGACCCAGTTCGCTTTCCCTGCTCTCGATAAAGACTTACCACCACAACAAAATACAAAACAAAAAACACACCCCCTCCCCCCCATAAACTGAACACCCCAATATTAAATTATTTTTGCGTAATAAACAATTAAGTACATTTTTCAAGATGCAAATGATGCTGCCATACCCCCCTACTCCACAGTCTTTATTTTTCACTTGCGTTCCCCATACTTATTATCCTATATACCGTGATACTAGTACTTTATAATATTACAAATTGCCCAACTGCAAGATTTTTTATATTGTAAATTACTCATTCTTAATACTTTGAGAAGTTTCTTTTATTTTTTCATCTCTTGTGTCTATGATGTTTTATTGCCGTCTTGTAAATAAATTGTCATCTCTTTTTTTTCTCCCCCCTTCTTAACCTGTAATTTCGAAATACCCGAATGATCGCTCCTTCTTCGGTCAAGATATTTCGAGCCTCAGCCTGTCGGATCCCACTGGAACTGCGCGTATTATGGATGCCTGGCCCCTGCTGCACCTGTGTGGTTGCTTAGCAATTGACATCCTTCTTCCAGGGTCTCGCCTGTCCCTTTCCTACCCAGCAGCATCCAGTCTGCCCTTCTTCATACTGCCCCGAGGCCATCTTTCTCCTATCTCCCAATTTCCCCCTTTTGGTTATTCTAATTTTTTTATTTTTTCATTACATGACCCATATCCTCCCCTACCCCTCCCAACATTATGTCTTTAAAAAAATAGAGGCTGGCAGAATGGCCCCCCCTTCCCCCCCCCTACAGAGGTTTATTAATCTCGCCATGCCCCGCCCCAAACTGGCACCAGTATACACCTCATGGGTCTGCTACCCTAGGCTCATCCCTTCCCTCGTCTTTTCCCATGTTTCCCCCCCCTCCCTCTATGATGCATGGTTGATTCCTCTTTTTTCCTTTCCACCCCCTCTTTTTCTTTTTTCCCATCTTTCTAACAAGGGACTTTAACGAAAACTGGCTCCTCCTTCTCCAAAAGCACATCAACTGTCCTCGAGCCCTTAGCTCTCAGCCTAGGGGTCCGGCCCCCCCCGAGCTTCCATTAGTCGTATTCATACCCCTCCAATTTCCCTTGCACTATGTTGTTATTCTCGGTTTTGATTTATTTTTTGCATGCCCTACGCTTACCACATTATACCTTTACCCTCGTATCAGCTCGCCTTGTAATCCTTTTTCCTTTTGTTCCTATAAACCCCAGTTTTTTTAACAATTAGCCCTCTTATTTTTGTACTCTCTTTTCCTCGAAGTATCCCACTGCCTATCCTCCCCTTTTTCTGTTGCCCTTTCCCCCTTTCACCCCTTCTGTATTTTTCCCTCACCATTTATCTTTCAAGCACCTCACCCACTTTTTTCCCTCCTTATGATGTTCCCCCTGTTGCAGGCCTCGCGTGAGTCCCTGTCGGTCCCCCCAGTGTAATTTCCCATGATTTAGTGCTGTGTCCCCAATTCCGGGCCGCCTTGCCAGCCCAATTATCCCATTTCCCCCTCGATACTCGTAGTCGTCTTGGCCAGGACAACAGTGTGGTCTCGCACCTTCGCTGACTCCACATTGGTATCTACGCGCCATTCATGGACCCAAACATTCAAGAAGATTTGTCCCCTCTGAAGGTGTCTATGCTCGTTTACATGCGTTTTTACCAGCATCGCACGCTAAGGTACCAACAATTTCCCTTAACGCCTTTTCGTCCCGCTCCATTTTCTTCCCTCTCTCTGCTAAGCATATTTTCTATTTCCTGATTAATATTTTCAAATTCCCCTCTCTTCCCATGAACCTGTCTCTCTCCCCCCCCCCCCCCCCCCGAGGTTTGCGCCTGCATTCTACCATCTTGTTACCGACCGACCGCGTGTAAACCTCCTCTTGGGACAGAAAAACTCCTGCAGTACATTTCAAATAACAGCTTTGATGAATGAACTATGCAGCAATTCACAAATTGTAATTCTTCCTTTTTATTTAATTAATTTATTCGATAATTAATTGATTATTAATTTTTTAATTTTTTTTTTTTTTAAAGGGTCCCACCTGTAGCCTCAGCTGTCCTGGAACTCACTCCTGTAGAATCAATTCTTCTTTTAAATGACAAGTCTACTTATTTTGATCATGGTGACATAAGTCTTTTAATTTCTTAGCACATAAGACTGGTCACTACAGTAGCTGCTGCAGTGCTGGTTTAAGTTTGTACCTCAACTTCTAGCCAAACACAAAAATGGTAGAATGCTGATACAAGACCCATTTCAACTCTGCTCTCACTCCTCTAAATGAATCTAACACTAAGGCCTACTTGTTTTTCCAGTAAGGTCTAGATTCTTTTCTTCCACTCTCTTCAACTACAATGACTACAGTTGAATTACTCAAATTAAAAACTTAATTCTAAAGCTGGGTGTGGTGGCGCATGCCTTCTCTCCAGCACTGGACCTCGGCAGAGGCAGGAAGATCTCTCGTGAATTCCAGGTCAGCCTGGTCTACGTAGTGAGCTCAGACCAGCTGGGACTAAAGGGAGACCCTGTCTCAAAAAGGCCACAAAAAAGACCAAAAATAAATAAACACAAATAAAAAAAAAAAAAACACCCCAAACCTTAATTCTAACATGACTTAATTAATTACTACAGCACCATCTTAAAGATGAAAACCAGGAAGGAGTCAAAATGCTCATTGTGCTGGACAGCTTTAATTGTCAACTTTACACCCAGGTTGAGGACGCCTCAATTGTGAGAACTTGCCCTCATTGGACTGGCTTATGGCCCTGTCTGTGATTTCAGTTATTTATCAAGGGTGAGTGATGTAGGAAGCCCAGCCATGGGTGGTTCCACCCCTGGGTAGGTGGTATTGTACTGTATAAGAAAGCAGGTTTGGCATCGGGTCAGCTGGGCTGGAAGCTAGCAAGCCANTTTTTAGTTTAAATTTTTTTATGTGTATGGGTGTACTGTTTGCATGTAGGTTGGTGCATCCATGTCGTGCAATGCTGCGAAAGTCAGAAGAGGGCGTTGGATTTCTCTGGAACTGGATTTAAAGACGGTTCTTAGCCGCCATGTGGGTGCTGGGAATTGGACCTGGGTCCTCTGCAAGAGCAGTTGGTGCTCTTAACCACTGACCCATCTCTCCAGCCCCGATCTTATGTATTTTAATAAAAAGTTTTAAAAAATTCTTATGCCATCCCTTAAAATGGTTCCAGACATGTAGCTATGCCCAGGTTGGGTTTAGATGATCTTATAGGTCTTCCATTCTTGATTTCTTCATCCTGTTAGTTATGGTGGTGTAAACTAGTCATCCCAGAACTCAGGAAGCTGAGGCGGGAAGATCATCTTGGTCTAATTAGAAAACTGTAAAAAGCTGGTGGGGGGAAGGGAAGGGGATATATGCTTGAACTGAATTGGAAAATGATGTATGATATACACAAAGCATCAATTAAAAAAAATCTATAAAAAAAAAAGAAAACTGTAAAAAGCAAACAACAGCAGTTATTTATATTCTCATACAGTGTGCTAAGATTGCTGATTAAAGTTGCAATGGAATTTTTTGTTTTTGTTAATTTAAATGTCTTTCCAGTTTCTAAAGAAGATCACAGCAAGAGGAGTAGCTTTGTTTGTGTAATTCTAAGCCATGGTGATGAAGGAACAATTTTTGGAACAAATGGATCTGTTGACCTGAAAAAATTAACTAGTTTCTTCAGAGGAGATTATTGCCGAACTCTAACTGGAAAACCCAAACTTTTCATTATTCAGGTAGTCTAAAACTAAGCACCTTGGTTGCTGAAGAGTAATAAGAGATTAACTTACTTGTCAGTGCTTATTGTCCTAGGGCTACAGAACTATTGTTTTTCTTCATTTAAACTAACACTTAGAAAATATGGACTACATTTCAATGTTAGGTTTATATCAGAAAGGCTCAGTATACCTGGCCTTTACATTTCTTAGATGTAAGCTATGTATATTCACATAGACTTTTTTCAAAGAAAGTTTGTTCTGGCATGCAGGCCTGCCGGGGTACAGAGCTGGACTGTGGCATTGAGACGGACAGTGGCACTGAGGATGAAATGGCATGCCAGAGGATACCAGTAGAAGCTGACTTCCTGTATGCATACTCCACAGCACCTGGTGAGAGCCTCAGAGAATGCTGTGTGGATTTTAAATGAATTTCACTGTGACTGATTACAGATTTAACAGTAAAGACTGTTCTAAAGGCTGTTAATGATTTTTATACTTCCCACCACCAAAAGATTATTAATATCCCTAAAAAATAACTAAGTCATATACATTTTACTGTACCTTAACCACAGAGAATTCTCAGAAAGTTATCGAAATCAAACAGAACCAGTCATGAACTTAATACCCTAGAGTATGAACTACTACACGGCAGCAGGCTAGTCAGAACTTTATCCACTTATTAGAGTACAAGAGGTACGGTAGTCCGCTCTCGTCCAGTCTTGCTTTTTGCATTTTAAGTTAGCCAGGGTCAACTGCAGTCTGCAAATATCAGTGGAACATTTCATAAATAAATCACAGGGTTTAAGCAGTCTGAATAGCATAATGAAATCATACTCCATCCCTGCTGAGACACGAGTCATCCTTTTGTCCAGTATTCCCAAGCTACCTGTGCTGTCCGCTCACTGGCCACTCTATAGCCATCTCAGATAACCCCGAGATAATTGCTGCGCAGTGTTCAAGTCATCAGTATTTTACTTAATAATGGCACCAAAGCTCAAGAGTATTAATGCTGATAGTTAGATATGCCAAAAATGAGCCAAATGTGCCTCCCTTAAGAGAATTTATAAAGGGAAAAAAACACCAAAAATCAAATGCCAAGGTTTCTAACATGTACCGTAAGAACAGATCCTGTCTCTGTGAAGTTGTGAGGAGAAAAATCGAAATTTTTATTATTTTTATTGCCACACATCAAACTGCTAAAGTTATGGCCATAGTACATAATGGATGCTTAGCTAAAATGGAGAGGGATGGCAGGGGAGGTGGCTCAGTTGGTAAAGAGTGTGAGGATCTGAGTTCAGATCCCTAGCATCCACATAAAAAGCTGGGCATCATGACCCATCCCATGCCTGTAACCTCAGTGTTGAGAAGATGGAGACAGGTGGATCCCTGGATCTTACTACCAAGCCTAGCCAAATCTGTGAACTCCAGAATCCATGAGACGTTATTTAAAAAAAAAATGATACTGACTTCTGGCCTCCATACACATATAGACCACACACACACACACACTCACATGCGCGCGCGCACGGAAAAAGCATTAATATGAAAAAAAATAAACTCAAAGGCAATAAAATGACAATAACAACAAAAACTAGTTGCTGCACAAAAAAAAAAAAAAAGGATTCCAGAAAAGACTGCAAAGGAGACGTCTAAAGTATGGCACAGTTAGCCTGTGATGGCAGCTTAGTTTGAATACTAGGAAGTTTTGAAAAAAAATGTGAATATGGACCTGTTTGTATATATGTATGTACTGTGTATGTACAGAGGAAAGGGCACAGAATCTAGATAGAATACAGGCATCCACTAGAGATTAAAGTGTTACATTTAAAATTTATTGGGCCAGCATGATTCAACTGGTAAAGGAACTCGCCACCAAGCCTGATGGGCCGAGATCATCCCTGGGACCTATGTAATAGAAGGTGGGATTTGGTTTTTGCAGGTTCTCCTCTGACCCCCATACACGCAGTATGGTACATATATGCTCACATGCCCCCCCACACACACAATAAATAAATGTAATAAAAATGAATAAAATATACTCATCTTGTTTCCTGTATTCTCTAGGTATCTTTCCAGTCAAAGTACTTCTAAATTAAGCAAAATGAATCCAATAATTAATCTGAAAATAAATACCAAAGAGTGCCCTATTTTCCCTTTGTGGGCTTTTTTAATGCTCTTTATTATATTTTATTCAGGTGCTCCATTGGCAATGAATGGCATTCTTTTGGAGGGAGGTGGGTTTGAGACAGGGTGTTCCTGTAGCCCCAGCTGTCCTGGAACTTGCTATGTTTGCCAGGCTGGGTGTGCATCAGTCTCACAGATAGTTGCCTGCCTCTGCCTCCCAAGTGCTAGGATCAAAGGCACCACCACACCCGCCTTAATGACATTCTTAAAAGTGTGCATATGTGGGGAGTGGAGAGAAGGCTCACCAATTAAGAGCATTAGCTGCTCTTGCAGAAGCCCCAGTTTGATTCCCAGCTTCCACATGGCAGCTAACAAGAGTCTAACTCCAGTTCCAGGGGATCTGATACCCTCTTCTGACCTCCATGGGTGCACTTACTACACACATTATACATATAAAATAATAAATAAAAAATATATATACATATATTTGGCATTTTTGAGGCAGGGTCTCCCTTTTAGTGCCAGCTGTCCTGGAGCTCACTCTGTAGACCAGGCTGGCCTTGAACTCAAAGAGATCCGCTTATCTCTACCTCCTGAGTACTGGGATTAAAGGTGCACACCACCATGCCCAGCTATAAATTTTTTTTTTTTTGTCTTTTTGAGACAGGGTCTCCCTGTAGCCCCAGCTGTCCTGGAACTCACTCTGTAGACCAAGCTGGCCTTGAACTCAGAAAGATCCGCCTGCCTCTGCCTCCCAAGTACTAGGGATTAAAGGCGTCCACCACCGTACCCGGTTTATAAAATGTTTTTTAAGTGTGGCTATGTAAGCAGTTTGTTTCCTGGCTAAGCCAATATTAAAATGCGAACTGATTGAAACACCATGCACCCTTCAGGGATCTTGTGTATGCCTTTTCTTTGTCGTGTATCTTCTTCATGCTTATCTGTTTCTCCTTTGTGGGAAAGGGAAATTAGAAAGTAAAATTATTACTAATTCAGTAGCAGTGAATTCATAATTGCCTTTTCCTGCTGAAAGCAGAGAGGTATGGACAGTATATATTTTCCCCCTTATCACCTCAACATAATTTCTTCTCAAACCAAAGGTGGGTTTTGTGTTTGTTTGTTTGTTTGTTTGTTTGTTTGTTTGTTTGTTTGCTAATGAGTGTGGGAGTTTTTATATTTGTTTTGTTTTGGTCTTTTTGAGACAGGGTCTCCCTTTAGTCTCAGCTGCCCTGGAGCTCTCTATGTAGACCAAGCTGCCTCTGCCTCCCAAGTGCTGGGATTAAAGGCATGTGCCACCATACTTGGCAAGATTGTGGCAGTTTATACTTATTTTTATCATTGTGATTGTGTAATAATTTATAGAATCTGCTTAAGTCAGGTGTCCATAATATTTTGGTTGTATTTTGCTTTGTAGGTTACTATTCCTGGAGAAATTCAAAGGATGGATCCTGGTTCATCCAGTCACTTTGTGCTATGCTGAAACTGTATGCACACAAGCTTGAGTTTATGCACATTCTTACTCGTGTTAACCGGAAGGTAGCAACAGAATTTGAATCCTTTTCTTATGATTCCACTTTTCATGCAAAGAAACAGATTCCATGTATTGTGTCCATGCTCACTAAAGATCTGTATTTTTATCACTAAAGAAATGATTTTTTTTTTTTTCTTTTTGGTTTGTATGCCAAATGAAGAAAGTCAGGGATACTTTATTTCCCTCTCATTTAAATCTAATCTGATGTTCCGGGCGGTATTTAGAACCATACCACTGCCCAAGCAATCGAAGGATAACACAGCTACCTCAAACTCAACATCAGGTAGTTGAAAGAAATTGAATTTAATTAGGAACAAATAAATGTTGGTAATGGTACTATAATTATGAGAGGAATTCTGAATTTACTCTTTTTTTCATAATTGGCAAGATTTGGTGATACTTTGAATTTTCAAGTGATTGGAAGTTAAATGTTGCAGGGATGGTTTTAATGACACTCCCCTCACACATTAGGACTGTGCATCTAGTTTCTGTTCAACTGCAGAAATGATGATATGGAATTATGTGTCTGAAAACTTGGATCTGTGAGCTGAGTCAAAGGCTTGAACCTTTATAAGTGCTATATGGAAATAACGAGTTGGCTACATTTTTAGATCATTCATTATGGCTCATGGTTTTGTGATTTTTGTCCTGAGCATGTCTTTGTTGTAAAATAAATAATGTTTTATTATTGAGAAAGAATCAATATATTTTATTTGACAGAAAATATGAGCAAACTTGTTTGATTATTGTAAGGCTAGCACACATTAGTAAGGAGACTCAAGTACAAGGTGCTAAGATCTACCAGTATACGTTTCTCACTTGCTCTTACACAAATCAGCTGAGATTTGCAGACCAGCAAAATAGCTAAAGGGCTATCATATAAAAACCTCAAAATGTTGATGAATAGAATGAAATGAAGAAATTCTACAGGAACATCCTAAAATACCATTTGTAAAATAGAGGGTACAATGCAAGGAAGGAAGAAATGAATCATCTGTGTACTCTGTAACTGGAGAGAGGATGGTTGAGCCAGAACAGAGATGTGGCGCAGCCATAGAAAAAGACCACAGCTTGTTTCCCTCTGCGAGTGCTGGTCTGTTGGATGACGTCCCCAACTGAGTGAGAAAGTGAACCAGATCAGAGCCTTCTGGAACCAGTGGTGCTGAGCATCTCAGTAAAGACCCTAGAACTCCTTGTTATAAAATTTTTAAGCAGACCAACTTACTGTCTTTTGACGTTTACAATTCAAGGAAAACAGTGATGATATTTGTAGTGTCGCTGGAAAGTAAAGGACCATGGCACACAGCACTTGGAAGCATCCAGCCGCAGTGAATCCTACCGTACCAGAGAACCCAAACTCGAGGCTTCTTGACTCCTGGAGGAGCCCAGCCACTGCTGACCACAATAGTATGTCTGTTAATTCACCTAGGCTTCCTTTTTGCTCAAAGGAAGGAACTCATATTTGTATCTGACAAATTTGTTTCCACTGGATCTACTTCTTTCTAAGTAAATTTAGCATGTGGTAGTATTTTAAGGTATATTGCAATGTGACAGTTTAAAAAAAAAAATTTACCTTGCATTTTTATTTGGCTACATTAAATTTGAATTTAAAGCTATCAATGTATTTGAGGGTTTTTTTTCTTTTTTTGCTATTTTTGATGTTGTGATAACTAAATGAAAGTTTGAGTAGTTATAACCAAAAGCTTAATTTGGGAATGTCAAAGAGGATTCAGGCAGGGTCCTGACCTAGTATTTTGAGGTGCTAGCAAGTGACCGAGACTTAAAAGGGATGAATAGGGCTGGGCATGGTGGCACACACCTTTAATCCCAGCACTTGGGAGGCAGAGGCAGGTGGATCTCTGTGAGTTCCAGGCCAGCTGGGACTAAAGGGAGGCCCTGTCTCAAAAAGACACCCCCCCCCAAAAAAAAAAGAGTGGGAGAATATGGTTCAAACCTAGAAAAGGAATATAGGAAAGTAGGATGTTCTTGTTCTGGTTTGCTTTCTGTTGCTGTGGTAAAAAACTGACCAAAACCAAGTTGGGGAGAAAAGAGTTTATTCCAATTTACATCTGGGTCAGTCCGTCATTGAGGGAAGTCAGCAGGATCTCAGGTGGCAACCACAGAGGAACACTGCTAACCGAGTTGCTTCCTCTGGCTTTCTCAGCTAACTTTTCTTCTACAGCCCAGCCCTGCCTGCCCAGGGATAGCACTGCCCACTGTGGGCTGGACCCTCCAAGAAACAGTGGGATGACAGTCTTTATTAAGCCTCTTAAACCTGTAGATCTCTAATGTTCTGAGAAAAAAGCTAGCCTGGTTTAATTTTTCTGCTATATAGTGGTCTCATATCTCAAAAAAAAATAGGTCTCGTTGGGTGAGGAGGGATATGTGGCACAAAAAAGATCAACGACCCAACAAAAATGGGCCAAGACTGACCCCTCCCGTGAGCCAGTCAACAGGGTCCTGGAAGAGAAGGAGTGAGGGGAAGGTGCAAGAGACGCAAGGAATGGAGACAAGACAGGTTCTGATCAAGTCTCGTTTATTGTAGGAACAAAAGCAGAATATAAAGAGTTGGGAATGCGGAAGCATTGCTAAAACCACAGACACCTCAGTGCTTACATATTGGAAAGAATGTGCACATACAACACCTTCTGTGATAAGTTACACAATGGACTGCAACCTGATTATTTCAGTCCTGGGAAGCTGCTAGTGGAAAATTACTAGATGGCTAAACATGTCTGAGAGCCCCACAGGTCCCCCTTTTATGTTATAATAAAAAAGGGCAGAAGAGACTGAAGTTGTGCCTGTCTTAGGTTCAAATCCGCCCAGACACCCTCCTTAGCCGTCATTGGGTAGGCGACCTCCAGCGTTGTCCCCGTCTTAGCTTGGTAGGGTAGACTAGCCTGGGGCTATGATTCCATTACCCATCTTTGGCAAAGCAACTTAGCAAGCCGTATCAACATAGTTACGGGTCTCAGTATTAGAAGCAATTGTTGGTAATGGACCTGGAGAGGTTTGGCTTGAATTGCCTCAAATTGGGATCGGATAAATGCCATCAATTTATCAAGTAGCATTGGACCCAGAGATATCACGAGGAGGAGCCCAAGTAAAGGACCGAGAATGGTAGGCAAAAGAGTGGTCAGCCAAGGGGAAGTATTAAATCAATTGCTGAACCAGCCTTGTTCTTTTTCCCTTTGTAACTTTCTATGTTGTAAACCTTCTCTTACTTTTTGTAGGGAATCTTTAACCACGCAAGAATGATCAGCATAGAAGCAACACTCTTCTTTTAGGGCAGCACACAAACCTCCCTGCTGTAATAGTAACAGATCTAGGCCTCTACGATTTTGCAGGACAACCTCAGCTAATGAAGATAGTTAGATGAAGGTACCCACCCCTCAGCAGAGGTCTCACATCCCCAGTAAGCACAATAATAATCACTGTGTCCCCCACGTCCCCT
>VZQC01013686.1:169585-201230 GCA_009823505.1 Rhizomys pruinosus | reverse complement strand
AAAAAAAAAAAAAAAAAAAAAGACTGACCATAACTACTAGATTACTGAATTTTCATTTCTTGGATTCAGTCTACCCACATATCTGCACATGGTCAAAATTAAATACAAAATTTTAATCACAGCATTTATTTATGACTGAAAAGAATGAAAGGCAAAAGTATAGCTGTAAAAGATTAAATATGGGGCTGGAGAGATGGTTCACCAGTTAAGAGCACTGGCTGTTGCCGAAGACCCAGGTTCGAATCCCAGAACACCCATGGCAGCTAACAGTCATCCCGTTCCAGGGGATCCAACATCCTCTTCTGTCTTTTACAGGCACTGCACAACATGGGTACAGATATATACATGCAGGCATAACAGTTATATACACAAAATAAAATTTAAAAAAATTTTTAAAAAGGTTAAATGCATAGAGATGAAGAAAGCACTATAGCAGGAAATGAGAAAGTAGTTTTTTGGCTTTTTTTTTTCCTTTTGGTCTTTCTTTGAGACAGCGTCTCCCTTTAGTCCCAGCTGGCCTGGAGCTCGCTCTGTAGACCAGGCTTGCTTTGAACTCACAGAGATCTGCTTCGCTCTGCCTCCCCAGGATTAAAGGTTAAAGGTTGAAAATTAATAACAATAACAAGTGGCTGACAATGTGAGACTGAGAATAAGAAGGGAGAATTCTGTGCAATGTGGAGAACAGGCCCTTTAAAAAAGAAACAAAACAAATGGAAAGTATTAGAGATTAGGTGTGAGTAAAGTTTCTAATGTTTGTGACAGGAAGTTCCTTATGATAGCTTCTGTAGTTTCTGTGATGAAGACAGAGACTCACTCAAGGTTAAGGAAGTGGCAGTTGAGTCTGGGGTTAAAAGAGCAAAGATTTAAAGCAATCAGTATCAAGAGTGGAAGAGAACGTTGACCCAAAGATGATTAGTAAGATTGCTAAGCAGTGTTTAGGGGCCCCATTGAAACCAACAATTACAAATGTGCAGTAGTACTAGTCTCCCTTATGGTGTGATTTATCTAGTAACAACCAATGGCCTTTGTGTGGGGACATGCATATTACCCATCTTAGCTTTATCTAACATCAGGCTTTTACATTGTGTGAATTGATTGATTGATGGGAAAGAGGAGGTGGGAGAAGGATCAACCAAAATAGGATATTTGGGAAACCCATAAGGAAACCTGGTACTTGGTGTGATCATTTGACGAGAATGTCCCCACAGGCCCCAAGTATTTGAGCCCTTGATCCCCAGTTCTTGGCATTGTTTGGGGAGGGTCATGGAATCCTTAGTAGGTATGGCCATGCTGGAGGAAGCACATGACTGGGGGTGGGCTTTGAGAATCTATAGTGATGCCCACTTCCAGCCTGGCTCTCTCTGCTTCCTGTTCCTGCCTGAAGATGCGATTGCTTGGCTTTCTGCTCTAGCTCCTTCCTGTTACCATGCCTCCCCCAGCATTATGGACTCTTACTCTTCTAGAACCTTATGCCAAATAAATTCTTCCTTCTATAAATTGCCTTGGTCATGGTGTTTTATCACAGTAAGAGAAAAGTAACTAATACAGTTGGTATGCTATTTTGGTACCGAGTATTAAACCCAGAAGCTTCCCTATGCTTGCATTTTATTTGTTTATTGGGGTACTGCAGATGGGACCCAGAATCTTGGATATGCCAGCCAAGCACTCTACTACCAAACTTATGGCTCCAGCCCTTTTAAGATTTTATTTTGAGAGTCTCACCAAGTTCAGTGCTGTCCTTGAACTTACTTGGTAGCCCAGGCAGGTCTTGAACTTGTGATCCCCTTGTCTTCTTAGTAGCTGGTATTAGAGGTGCCACTATACTAGGCACGTACATTTTATTTTATTTTATTTTATTTTATTTTATTTTATTTTATTTTTATGTGTATGGAATGTACTGTCTGCATGTAGGTTTGTGCACCCGTGTTGTGCAATGCCGAGGAGGTCAGAAAAGGGCATCCAGATTCCCCTGGAACTGGAGTTAAAGATGGTTTTCAGCTGCTGTGTGGGTGCTGGGGATGGAACCTGGGTCCTCTGCAAGAGCAGTTGGCGCTTTTAATCTCTTATCTAGGCTTATCTCTCCAGCCCATGCATTTGTTTTTTAAAAAGAAAGAGGAACCACAGGTTTCACAGTTATGCAAAATGATTCATTGAATTGATGATCCACAGACTCAGCTAGATAGGCAGGGAAATGAAAACAGAGGGGTCCAGTGCTAGGAAATGACTGGTCTGTGACTCTATGGTCCTGATAATTTTTTTTTTTCTTTTTGGGTATTTTTGAGACAAAGTTTCCCTGTAGCTTGGAGTTCACTATGTATACCAGGTTGGCCTTGAACTCAACAGAGCTCTGCCTCTGCCTCTGCCTCTGCCTCTGTCTCTGCCTCTGCCTCTGCCCCTGACCCTGACCCTGACCCTGACCCTGACCCTGCCCCTGACCCTGACCCTGACCCTGCCTCTGTCCCTGACCCTCTGTCCCTGCCTCCCCAGTACTGGGATTAAAGGGTGTGTGCTTTTGTCTTCTTAATAAAAACAATTCAGCTGAGAATCATAAAGTTTAATCAAAAGTTTATAAAGCCAAGCAAAACAAAGTAACTCGAAAGAAATTGGAGTGGGCTCACCCTTGGCACAGTGGGGTTTACATTGTATATGTTGTTGTTGCTGTTGTTGTTTTGTTGTTTTGTGACGGGATCTCACATGGCTCACGCTGGCCTCGTACTCACTGTGTTGCTGAGAATAACCTTGAACAACGGGTCCTCCTGTTTCTTTCTCATAAGAGTTGGAGTTACAGACATGCACAACCACACCTAGGTTATGTTGAGGTGGATTCTAAAGAATTTTTTTTTTGTCTTTTTGAGACAGGGTCTCCCATTAGTCCCAGCTGGCCTGGAACTCACTCTGTAGACCATGCTGGGCTTGAACTCACAGAGATCTGCCTGCCTCTGCCTCCTGAGTGCTAGGATTAAAGGCATGCACCACCACACCAGGGTTAAAGACAGTTCTTAGGCCATGTGGGTGCTGGGAATTGAACCGGGGTCCTCTGAAAGAGCAGTCAGTGCTCTTAACCACTCAGCCATCTCTCCAGCCCCTCTAAAGACATTTTTTCCCCCTTTGGTCTTTTCGAGACAGGGTCTCCTTGTAGCCCCACCTGTCCTGGAACTTACTCAGTAGACTAGGCTGGCCTTGAACTCACAAAGATCCACCTGCCTCTGCCTCCCAAGTGCTAGATTAAAGGTGCGCGCCACCACGCCTGGCTAAAGACATTTTAAATGAATTTTTATGAGGTGGGTGGCATAATCATAGGAGTAAGGTGACCATTTCCCCTAGCAAACCATGGTGAAACATCTCCCTTCTAAGATAATTCTTCCTATGATCCTCTTTATTTATTTATTTATTTATTTTTTGTGTGTCTTTTTGAGACAGGGTCTCCCTGTAGTCCCAGCTGTCCTGGAACTCACTCTGTAGACCAGGCTGGCCTTGAACTCACAAAGATCCGCCTGCCTCTGCCTCCCAAGTGCTAGGATTAAAGGCGTGCGCCACCACGCCCGGCCTGTGATCCTCTTTAAAAGAGAAAGAGGGGCTGGAGAGATGGTCTAGTGGTTAAGAGCACCGACTGCTCTTGCAGAGGACCCAGGTTCGATCCCCAGCACCCACATGGCAACTGTGAACCGTCTGTAACTCCAATTCCAGGAGAACTCCAATTCCAGGGGAATCCGAGACCCTCTTCTGACCTCCAAGGCATTTCGGGACACGGGTGCACAAACCTCCATGCAGACAGAACATCCATACAAATAAATAATAAATAAATAAATTTTAAAAAAGAGAGATGGTGCTGGAAGAGATGGCTCAACAGTTAAGAGAAGTGGCTAATTTCGTAGAGGACCAGGGTTCGAATCCTAACGCCCACATGGCAGCTAGTAACAGTCTGGAATCCTGGGAATCTGATGCCCTCTTCTGACCTCCATGGCCATTGCATGACACTTGTATGCTTGCATACATGCAGGCAATACACAAATACACATAAAAATAATAAAACATTTTTTGTGAAGAGGCAAAACCACAAAGCAAATGATATTATAATGAAACTGGGTTTCTTGAGAATGCACGCCCTTTTTATAATATGTGCACTGTGGTTATTGGGAAAGCTTTCTGGCACTTGGCCCCTGGGGAGAACCTACCTGAACTTCAAAGATGTTTAACCACTGAGAGGCATTCTTACTAGCAGGAGACAGCTACTAAGAAGCAACTGCAGTTTCCTTGGTCCGCCCACATCTGACTCCCTGCCTAACCAGGAGACAGCTACCTCGAGGCAGGTGCAGTGTGCAGGTGCAGTGTTCCGGGGCTACCTCGTATCTAACTCCTTGCCTACCAGTCCAAGTTGTGGAACAATAAGGTGAGAGATTGTGGTTAGATGGGCTGTCTGAGTCAGAGGGGATGAGGCTGAATGAAGGAGCATGAAAGGGTTGATTTTGAAAACAGAGCACATAACTAAAAGGTGAGACGTGGTCATTCTCTCCAACTTGCTAATAGATTAGGACTTCCACCACTTCCTTCTCGGGATCAATAATTTGTCAGAATGCCTCACAGAAATCAGGAACACACTTTAATTTCCATGTGAAATGACCACATGGAAAAGTTGCACAGGCAAGGTGTGGTGGGAGGGGCGCAGATCTTCATGCTTTCCCTGGGTGCCCCAGGCTCCCAATACATAGATGTGTTCATGCTGTGTTCACCAACCTGGAAACTGGATCTCAGATTTTTTTTTTTTTTTTCTTGGTTTTTTTTTTGGTTTGAGACAGGGCTCCCTGTAGCTCCTAGCTGGTCCTGGAAACTTACTATGTATAGACCAGGCATGGCCTGAAACTCATTAGAGATCTGCCTGCTTCTGTGCCTCCCAAGTGCTGGAAAAAAAAAATTCCGAGTTAAAAATATTTTAAACAAATTATTTTACTTTTTATTTTATGTTATATTTTGCTTACGTTGTATGTAAATGCCCCATATCCCTGAGTGCCTGCAGAGGTCAGAAGAAGATGTCAGATTATTTGCCGTCATGTGAGTGCTGGGCATCACACTCAGGCCTCTGCAAGAACAGCCAGTGCTCTTAACTCCGGAACCATCTTTCCAGCCTATCATTAAGACTTTTAAATTCTACTTTGCTCAGAAGTTGAGGATGGAGTAGACCAGTTCGATCAGCCTTTTTTATAATTTATATTTTTTAATTTTTTTCTATTTATTTTTTTGATGTATGATGTACTTTGCATGTAGGTCTGTGCACCCATTCGTGCAATTGCCGCGGAGGTCGAAGGGGTTGTCAGATTCCCCTGGAACTTGGAGCTTCTCCTGGAATTGGAGTTACAGACAGTTAAACAGACGGTTTGCCGTAGGGGTGGGATCAACCGGGCGCTTCTCTGCAAGGAGTTGGCCCTATTAACTGGCTGGCACATTACTCTCCAGCCCCTCAACCAGCCTTTCTAGTGATCCATCTTCACCCTGAGATTATCTATGGCTTCCTACCTCATTAGCATAAATTTGGCCTTGGTATTAATAACAAAAGTCACTCTTATCCTTCCAGTAATTCCAAGTGTTTTAGGACCTCTCTCTAGAACTGGGAAATGACGAATACGCCTTATCTATATACTTACTAGTCACAGCTGTACTGGAACTCACATGTGGACCAGGCTGGGCCTTGAACTCCCAAAGTCCACGCCTCTGCCTCCAGCGTGATAGGATTAAAGGCAGACCTCACCCCCCCCCGGCACACTGACATTTCTTAGCACTGATCCAGGACATAAGGAAACATGTCTCATTAGTCCCAGAGACAAAAAGCTAAGAGAGTGTGAACTCAGGTGAAATTAAAGTAGACAGGGTAACTTAGACTACACACTGGCCCAAGAAAGAGCATTTTTTTTTTTTTGGTCTTTTTGAGACAGGGTCTCCCTTTAGTCCCAGCTGGCCTGGAGTTCACTATGTAGACCAGGCGGGCCTTGAACTCACAGAGATCCACCTGCCTCTGCCTAGTGAAAGAGCATTTTATATCCTTGGACGGACCTAGATTGTTAACCATGAGTGTAGCATTTTCAACTTTTTCTGGCTTAAGAGAATTTTCCAATTTAAGGTACAGGCAATAGCCCATTTGTCTCTGGAGACATCTTGGCATTATCTTGTACCCGATGGGTTCTTGTGATAAGATAAAGGGGGAAGGGACAGGCATGTGCCATACATTGTTAAGAAAGGAGTGAGACTGAGTGGGTAACAGCTCCCACGGATTAAGGCAGTGAAAGCCTATGTTTGTGGTTATGTATACCACAGTATATATCAAAGCTTTGTAATTGAGACTGCATCTCTGGACCTTTAGGTGGAGTATACAGTGTTTATTTTTAGTGGTTGAAAACTAGCTAGAGCAGAAGCGGGTTAGTAGAGATGGAAGATGGAAGGAGGAACTCATGAGAGATGATGAAATCAGCAGATTGGAAACTTGAAGGATGATGGTGGCAGGGAAGGTGCCAGAAGCAGACCTAACCTAACATTCTGGAAAATATCTAATATTACCTAGCTGTCTTCTAAGTGAGTAGATTATGGTTCTATATCTCGTGCTCATTTATGGCATTTTGTTTCTTGCTCTTCCGGTTCTCTAAGACCTCTGCACACGGTACTTGGAAAATAATTGATCCTGCCCCAAATCTAAAAGTAAACTTTTGTTTCCAAGTTCTCATCAGAATATAATTGGTCAAAAGCAGTTAGAAGTAGTTCCCTGCTTGTGGACAACACTGCTCGATCTCTACCCTGGACATTGCTTTCAGGGCCATTGTTGATGATTGTGTTAGGGTTTTTTTGTTTGTTTGTTTGTTTGTTTTTTTCCGTATGTGTATGAATGCACTGTCTGCATGCAAGTCCGTGCACCCGTGTCGTGCAATGCCGTGGAGGTCAGAAGAGGGTGTCGGATTCCCCTGGAACTGGAGTTCTCCTGGAATTGGAGTTTCGGACGGTTCTCAGCCGCCATGTGGGCGCTGGGGATCGAACCTGGGTCCTCCGCAAGAGCGGTCGGCGCTCTCAACCGCTAGGCCATCTCTCCAGCCCCTGTGTTAGGTTTTTTTAATGCTGTGACAAAATACCAGACAGAAGCAACTTAAGGAGGAAAGGATGTACTTTGGCTCATGGTTTGAGAGAATACAGTCCATCATGGTGGGGAAGACAAGCCAGAGTGCATGGCAGCAGGAGTAGGTGTCTGGGACCCATCATACCAGCCGACTAGAAAGCAGACCCCAGGGGATGCTAGTGGTCACCTGGCTTTCTCCTCCCCCCCCCCCAGTTTATTTCTCCTTTTCCTTGTTTTATTCAGGATGGGCCCCCAGCTCACTGGCTGGTGCCATTGTTCAGGGTCCATCATCCCTCTTAATCTTTTCTGGAAATCACACACACACACACACACACACACACACACACACACACACAATCTCTGAGAATGAGTTGCCTGAGTGAGTGCTGGGGCGAGTGGTGGAAGGTCTATGCACTAAACCTTGCTATATTCCTATGCAGTGCAATCTTACCCTGGCTTTCTTATTGCCAGCTCTCCCCCATCCCCCAATGGCTCTCATCTCCTGCTATAAGCTTGAGACCATGATTTAGTCTAATGTGTTAGTATCATAGTGGTCCAACCTAGATTGATATAAAAATTAAATGATTTAAGTATTTTAAAATCGTTTCTTTGTTTTGGGGTGTATTTTGTTTTTTTTTTTTTTTTTTTTTTTTTTTTTTTTTTTTTGAGACAGGGTCTCCATTTAGCCCCCACTGGCCTGGAACTCACTCTGTAGACCAGGCTGGCCTTGAACTCACAGAGATCCCCCTGCTTCTGCCTCCTGAGTGCTGGGATTAAAGGCGTGCACCACCAAACCTGGCCTAAAATCTTTTCATATACTGATTTCATTTTCTAATTCTACTTTCTGCCACTTTACCCCTACTGATCAATTTTAGTAACCATCTGGGATTTTTTTCAAAAATATTTTCTTTATATATAAAAAATTAATTATGAGCTAGGAATCAAGAGGCTTAGGAAGGAAGATTTTAAGATCAAGGCTATCCCTAGGCTACCTAGACTCCTAAAAATTAAAAAAAAGAAAAAAGAAAAAAAAAAGAGGGTTGGAGAGAAGGCTCAGTTTGTAAAGCATTTGCTACACAAGCATGGGGACCTGAGTCTGGATCCACAGTGGTTCACACATGTGTAATCACAATGCCACTATGGTGAGATGAGAGGTGGAGAGAGGAGGTTCCCAGAGGCCCACAGCCCAGCCAGCCTGCTCTACACAGAGGGGATGAGCCCCTGCCTCCAACAAGGTGGGAAGGTGAGGACCAACACCCAGGGTTGTCCTCTGTCCTTGACACATACATCATGGCATGAGTATGCACACACACATGCATGAACAGGCACACACACATGCATGAACAGGCACATACACATGCATGGGCATGCACACACACATATGAACAGGCACACACACATGCATGAGCATGCACACACATACATGAACAGGCACACACACATACATGAACAGGCATACACACATGCATGAGCAGGCACACACATACATGAACAGGCACGCACATACATGAACAGGCACACGCACATGCATGAGCATGCACACACATGCATGAGCATGCACACACACATACATGAAGAGACACACACATGCATGAACAGGCACACACACATGCATGAGCATGCACACACACATGCATGAACAGGCACACACACATGCATGAACAGGCACACATACCTGAACAGGCATACACATATGCATGAACAGGCACACACACATACAAGAACAGGCACACATGCACGCATGAACAGGCACACACACATGCATGAGCATGCACACACATACATGAACAGGCACACACATGCATGAACAGGCACACACACATGCATGAACAGGCACACACATGCATGAACAGGCACACACATGCATGAGCATGCACACACACATGCATGAACAGGCACACACACATACATGAACAGGCACACACACATGCATGAGCATGCACACACACATGCATGAACAGGCACACACACATGCATGAACAGGCACACACACATGCATGAACAGGCACACACACATACAAGAACAGGCACACACACATACATGAGCATGCACACACACATGCATGAACAGGCACACGCACATGCATGAACAGGCACACACACATCCATGAGCATGCACACACACATCCATGAACAGGCACACACACATACAAGAACAGGCACACACACATGCATGAACAGGCACACACACATCCATGAACAGGCACACACACATCCATGAACAGGCACACACACATACAAGAACAGGCACACACACATGCATGAACAGGCACACACACATACAAGAACAGGCACACACACATACATGAACAGGCACACACACATACATGAACAGGCACACACATATGCATGAACAGGCACACACACATACATGAACAGGCACACACACATGCATGAACAGGCACACACACATACAAGAACAGGCACACACACACACACGAAGTTTTTTTTATAGAAAAAAAGGGAAGATTTCAATATGAACTCTTAGGGCCTATCTCTCTGATGTTCACTCCATTCAAATATACTTTTATTTTATTTGAATTTCCAGTATTGTAAAAAATCATGTGAGATTTGAATCTTATCTTTATCTTGTTCCCTTCTCAACTCATTCCTTCTTATCTTACACAATCAAAAGTAGAGCAGAATTGAAAGGTTGAAATAACTGAGCACAAACAGCAATTTTTTTTGGCCTTTTTGAGACAGGGTCTCCCTGCAGCCCCAGCTGTCCTGGAACTCTCTATGTAGACCAGGCTGGACTTGAACTCACAGAGATCCACCTGCCTCTGCCTCCCGAGTACTGGGATTAAAGCCATGCGTCACCACGCCTGGAGAACACAAATAGCATTTTTATATGGCGCTTTTATTTATTCTTTGAGGATCTCATACATGTATGAGGTGCATTTTGATCATATCCACTCCCCAGCTCTCTCTGGTACCCTCCAACATGCCCCCCTCCCAATTTCATGTCCAAAATATAATTTTGGCTTAGTTAAAAAAAAAAAATGCACCGAACTTGTCATTATGTCCAGGTCTGCCCACTCCCCTCTCAAAAGCCAATACTTGAGAAATGAGAGTTGACGGAAAGGAAATCAGTTTTCAGGGACTTGTGCCCTGGAAGGTGGAGCAGATTGTTATCCTCTATGCTCTGTTGGGAAACCAAGGGGTATGAGGGCGTTTACAGTTACAGAAAGGAGGCGCAGGGCTGTGGACAGGAGAGAAATGTGCTGGATCATTTGCATATCTGTCTTTTCTTCTTTGACTGGAATGTAATAATGGACTTCAGCCTCATGGGGCTAATACTTATATACGTTTTGTTACTTGGTGCACAGAACTAAACACTAAGACAAGGCACTACATATCCTGATGCTATCTGAAAGTTGCCAGATGTTCTAGGTTCTGCGACTCTAAGGAAAGAATATATAGCAATTACCATTTTACCATTTTACTCATTTAAGGACAGCTTTTCTTTTGAATTTAGAATGCTGGCAAAAGGAGGAGATAACCTTGTGAAGGACAACTTTCAAAGGGATGGCCACTGTTACAGTCTCAGGGTTACTCTAATACAGTCACATCTTTAAAGTTATACTACTAAAGTTAAAAAATGATTTAGCATGTGTTCTCTTCAAAAACTTCTAAAAACTTGTGGTGCATGCCTTTAATCCCAGCACTTGGGAGGCAGAGGCAGGCAGATCTCTGTGAGTTCAAGGCCAGCCTGGTCTACATAGTGAGGTCCAGGCCAGCTGGGACTAAAGGGAGACCCTGTCTCAAAAATACCAAAACGAACAAACAAACAAAAACTTCTAAAACCTCACAAGGCACTGGTGAAGGGCTATTGTGAACATTACCTAGGAGCTGCAGGCCCCTCTCTCTGCTTTGTCTTCCATCCCTGCTAAAAATCTCCCCTGTCTCAAAAAGACAAAAAAAAAAAAATCTCCCTTCAAGGAGCTGAAGAAATGGCTCAGCCGTTAAGAGCACTGACTGCTCTTACAGAGGACCCAGGTTCAATTCCCAGCACCCACATGGCAGCTAAGAATAGTCTTTAAGCCAAGCATGGTGGCACACACCTTTAATGCTAGCACTCTAGAGGCAGAGGCAGGCGGATCTCTGTGAGTTCAAGGCCAACTTGGTGTACAGAGTGAGTTTCAGGCCAGAGCTTCTTTGGAGAGAAGCGTAATTGTAAATGACACTAAGAAAATTCTAGGGAATTCCAGGTTGACTGTCTGTCTATCTGTCTGTCTTAGTCTATGTTTCTTTTCCTGTAGAGTAAAAATACTCTAACCAAAGCAACTTAAGAGGAGAAAAGATTTAGGTCACAGTTCAAGGTTACAGCCCATCATGGTGGGAAAGTTGCAGAGTCAAGATCTTAAGGAGGAAGCTGGTCGCATGGCATCCAAAGGCAGAAGTGGAGGATGAGGAACACATGCTCAGTGCCCTCTCTCCCTTTCATTCAGCCCAGGGCCCAGCTCATGAAACACTGCCACCCATATTGAGAGTAGGTCTTCCCACCTCCACCAACCCAACCAAAAAAATCCCTAATAAGCATGCTCACAGGCCAACCAATCTAGACAGTCCTTCATTGAGATTCCCTTCCCAGGTGATTCCAAATCTTGCCAAGTTGACAACTGAAACTAACCATCTACCCAGATACCTACCATGTGTCTTAACTATTTGTTGGGCAAGATGATATTTCCAGTACGTGAAACCAGATAAACCATTACTTAGAAATGTGTTTTTGAAAAACATAGTTAGCCAGGCATGGTGGTGCACGCCTTTAATCCCAGCACTCAGGAGTTCAAGGCCAGCCTGGTATACATAGTGAGTTCCAGGCCAGCTGAGACTAAAGGGAGGCCCTGTCTCAAAAGAACCAAAAACAAAACAAAACAACAACAAAAAAAAACCATAGTCACAGTTCATTTCAACTCAGAAGTGAAATGACTTCAACTGTTTTCTTGGCCCATTGCATTTCGTGCGGCTGGGGTAGTGCCAGATCTGGAATCCCCTGGTGAGCTGCCACTTCCCTGATCCGACCTGTAGCTTCTCTAACTCAGAAATGGGCCTGATGATATTGTCTAAAGATGAAATTACACTTAAAGAAAGTTTAAAGATCAATTGGTTTTTATTAGCGATGAATTGTTCATGATTATTATTCATGAATTGTACAGCACCTCATCATAATGATAGTCAATCTGAGAAGCCGAACAGAGGAAGTTGGTTTTAAAGGCAGAAAAGGGTTAAAAGAAAGCAGAACTTGAGTATGGAAAAGGGAATTCGTTGTTTCAGAGTTACTCTCCCAGTGGGGCTATCACGGAGGGGTTTTCTTTATCTTGTTGGCTCAGGTAAACCTGGCCCCCTCTGACTGGCTGCTGTGACACTCATGTTTTGTTTTTTGTTTTTTTGTTTTTTTTTTTAATTTATTTTTTACGTGTATGAATGTACTGTGTGCATGTAGGTCGGTGCACCCGTGTCGTGCAATGCCTCAAAGGTCAGAAGAGGGCATTGGATTTCCCTGGGACTGGAGTTAAAGACGGTTCTCAGCCGCCATGTGGGTGCTGGGAATCGAACCTGGATCCTCTGCAAGAGCAGTCAGTGCTCTTAACCGCTAGGCCATCTCTCCAGCCCTGACACTCATGTTTTGAAAACTGGTCCATTTCAAACTTCAGTTTGATTATGTGGAACCTAGCTTCAGTGACTCCACTCTCTGACTCAGTCTTTCCTTTTGTGCCTGATCCATGCATGACCTCTGTCCAAAACGGTAGCCTGTCATAAATTTAGTAAAAATCTTCTTTCAATAAGAGAGACATGGGAATTTTTAAATAAAATAATGGGAGAAATAGTTTGACAAAGTACTATATAACCATGGTAAGTTATTCTAGATATCTATTAGAGTTTGGCATCATTGAAAATGTCAAACCAAGAAAAACTCTTATTTATCAACATATTTTTGCTCTCAACTCTGTGCCAGCTTCTATTTTAAGTGACTTAAGAAATATTAACTCATGCAATTCTCTTATCAATCTTAGATAGTCCTAGTTTACAAAAGGTAGACTAGGGGCTGGAGAGATGGCCTAGTGGTTAAGAGCACCAACTGCTCTTGCAGAGGACCAGGGTTCGATCCCCAGCACCCACATGGCGGCTGAGAACCATCTTTGACTTCAGTTCCAGGGGAACCGGACACCCTCTTCTGACCTCTGCGGCATTGCACGACATGGGTGCACAGACCTGCATGCAGACAGTACATTCATACACATAAAAAATAAATAAAATTAAAAAAAAAAAAAGGTAGACTAACGTAACTGACCATGGGCATGATGCTTTTCAATGCTTTTGTCAGTGTATTAGTTATTTTTTGTTGATGTTGCTATGACCAAAAATTTGATAATAAGCAAATTAAGGGAGGAAGGGTTTATTTTGTTTCACAGTTGAGAGGAATGAAGTCCATCTTGGTGGGGAAGGCACCAAGGTACTGGGGAAGGCCCGGCAGCCGGAGCAACTTGATCCTTACCACCAACTAGGGGGCAGAGGAAGGGGGAGGGCTGTACTCAGTTTACCTTCTCCTCTTACCCTTTTTATTCTATCTGTGACCCCAGCCCATGGGGTAGTGCTGCCCACACGGTAGTGCTGCCCACACTCAGGGAGTCTTTTCTCCTCAGGTAAGCCTCCTTGGCATGCCACACAGGCACGCTTGGAGTTGTGTCTCCTAGATGTTTACATATCTAGTCAAGTTGAGATTGGCTATCATAATCAGAATTTGAACTTAGGAGTGTTGCTGTACAATCTGTGCTTTTTGTAATATAAATTTTATTTATTTATTTTGTATGTGTATGAATGTACTGTCTGCTTGTAGGTTTGTGCACCCGTGTCGTGCAAAGCCGCGGAGGTCAGAAGAGGGTGTCGGATTCCCCAGGAACTGGAGTTACAGACAGTTCTTAGCCGCCATGTGGGTGCTGGGGATCAAACCCAGGTCCTCTGCAAGACCAGTCGGCACTCTTAACCGCTAGGCTATCTCTCCAGCCCCCGAGTCTGTGCTTCTAACCTCTGAACTAAACTGCAGAGGAGCAGAGATGTGGGGGAGAGAGATCCAAATGGCAGGGCAACCATAACAGCTTTAACCCAAAGAGTGCACACAATCCCTGAGATATTTACATTCTCCACCCAGCATTTATTGAAGGCTTGTAATTTATTTGCTAGGCATGGTGCTAGTGGCTAGGATTACAGAGATAAAAGGCACATTTCATGCCATGGTGAGGTTTGTTCATAGTTGGTTAGATAAGAAGCACATAAGAGGTTATTTTTACTTCCTTGTAAGTCAATGAGAATAAACCGAATTAGAACCTGTAGAATTTTAACACTGCTCTTTCCGAATCCAGAAATCTGTCAAAAAAGAAAGCAAAAGAAAAACGGATGACCCAACAGTTGGTTAAAGTAGCCTTGGTCTGCTGTACCCTTTGATCTGATTCCCTTTCTACCCATACTCATTACGAATACCAAACAGAAGACCTAGTGTCTCAAAAACCAAATGATGTGCCATCCTTATATCGTTGAATATTTTGAAAGGTTCAGGATCTCATCAGTCTGAATTTATTTTATTTTTATTTTTATTTTGTATGTGTATGAATGTACTGTCTGCATGTAGTTCTGTGCACCCGTGTCGGATGCCATGGAGGTCAGAAGAGGGCATCGGATTCCCCTGGAGCTGGAGTTAAAGACAGTTCTCAGCCGCCATGTGGGTGCTGGGGATCGAACCCCGGTCCTCTGCAAAAGCAGTCGGCGCTCTTAACCGCTAGGCCATCTCTCCAGCCCCCCAGACTGAATTTCAGTCACTGGCTGAGCTATGGTCTTATCCAGAGGTTTGACATGGTAAGAAAATGTTTTTAAGGTCTCTAAGTTTATTGGCAGAATTCCATTTCTTATTGTTGCAGTATAACTGAACACAATGGATTTGTAGCTCCAGGTGTGCAAAGTCAAAATAAGAATGAGCAAAAATAGAACACTGAGGATCCTCGTTCTTTTTCTGATGCTGTGATAAGTACCATGACCAAAAACAACTTACGGGAGAGGAAAGGATTTACTTCACAAGTTATAGCCCATCACAGAAGAGAAGCAAGCAGGAACTCAAGACAGGCAGGGAGCTAGAGGCAAGCTCACATTCAGCCACCTTCCCTACAGCCCCGCCCCACCTGCCTAGAGATGCTACCTCCACTATGGGTTGGATCCAACTACATTAATTAGCAATTGTTAAAATGGTGGACAGGAACATTTTGGTCACAAAGACAGTGACAGAAATGCCTGTCACCCTGCTCAGCTTTCATCATAAGGCTTTAGCCTATAAAAAGGGAGGACGCTATGAGAGTGTGTTAATAAAGGCATTGGTCCCTAATTGCGCCCATCACCCTCGCTAGCAGCTGACAGTAGGCCTGAAGTCCGGTATTTACAGGCCCGTAGCACTCTTGCCCTGGCTCCCGCTCTGCTGTTATTCATAACGCAGCTGTTCCCAGCTAGAAGCCCAGCAGGAGGACTCTCTCCAGACCTCTTCCCTCGGGCACCTCCTGGATTCCTAAAGCACTCGCTCGCTCTTCTAACCCGGAGGTGCTCACTGGGGATATTTTGCTTTTTGAAAATTTCAAAGGCTATTGACGGGACCCTTTAGTTGCATCGCTTCATTTGTGCCAAGCAAACTAAGGCAATGACAGGAGGGGGAGCCCACCACAGTCACATGCTCTGATCACATGCGGGAGGAAGCTTCTAGAATCTGCCTTCCTTGTCTGCTTAATCATCCCCAGTCCCGAGGAACAAAGAACAATGAGTAACAATTGACATATACTTTGTGATTCAGCTCTTGGCTCACTTATAATATTCACCAGGTGGAGTTTCTTCATTGTGCATTTATATATTCTACAGTCAGATGATTCTAGATGCCCCATCAAAAGACCAGTCTTTCTGGGAAATGCTATGCCCTGGAGGAATCATCTTTTGCCACCAGATTCCTTTTTTTTTTTTTTTTATGTCCCATGGAGCATTTTATGTAGTGTGCCGACATGGGAATTCGAATCACATGGCCTGAGGTCTAATTTTAGAAACTCCTTCAGTTCAAACATCAGGAAGCTGAAGCCCAGAAGCAGCAAGCACATCCAGCCCTCTGTCCAAGGCCTCCCTTCAGCTGTCTTGACAAGATTTCCAAAGGCCTGTTGGGCTGGGCTGTCAAAGGAGAGACCTATCAGTTTACCTGGATTCCTGATAAGTGGACTCATGAATGTGTAACAAGTAGGAAACAGAAAAAAATACTAGCTGGTGTAGTTGGGTTGGGGCATTTTCCACATAAGACTTTAAATTCCTGAATGATTATTACTGTACAAAGATTTTGATGAGACTTATTTTTAGTTCATTGGCATTAAATTGATTCATTGAATTTAAGAGTACTTTTTTAGTGTAAAATATTTTTTATTCATTCTCAGTAGAAGAAAAACCTTTGTATTCCATGTTACTCCACGAGATGGACTATATTGTCTCAAGTCTATTAGGGTAAACATAGCTGCGATACTGACTCGGTCACGTTCCTTCACCCAGGCTGCTGACATCTGCTTCCTACTTCCCTTGCCATTCCGAGTGACTTTCACATCTCTTTCAGGGTAAGCTTTTCAAGAACACTTGGCATTTGGGGCTGGAGAGATGGCTCAGTGGTTACTTGCTCATGATGCTACTGCACAGGACCTGAGCTCATTTCCCAGTACCCATGCTGGGCAGCTCTCAACCCCTGTAACTGCAGTTCCAGGGGAATGTGATGCCCTCTTCCAGCCTCCATGGGTACCTGTGCTCACATGTGCATATCCCTACTCAGAGTTACAAAAGGTTACGCTATGCTTAAGAAAGATGCGTGGGGGCTGGAGAGATGGCCTAGTGGTTAAGAGCACCGACCGCTCTTACAGAGGACCCAGGTTTGATCCCCAGCACCCACATGGTGCCAAAAACCGTCTGAAACTCCAATTCCAGGAGAACTCCAGTATCAGGGGAATTCGACACCCTGTTCTGACCTCTGCGGCATTGCACGACACGGGTGCACAAACCTGCATGCAGACAGTACATTCATACACATACAGAAATAAATAAAAAAATTAAATAAAAAAAAAGAAAGATGCATGGGATTCAGACTCCAGAATTTCAAGGTCAGATGGCAAGAGTGGTGCTGACTGTTGCTGTCCTGACCTGGCCTTCCAGTGGAGGGGGATTTAAAGAGCTGAGGGATGGTGAGCACAGGCTGGGTTGGTAAGACTTGCCTTAGTGGAAACTCATATTGGCTTCAGAGGGAGTTTCACCAGAGCTGGGCTCAGACCTCCAAGCCCAAGGTTGAGGCGTAACCAGAATTCTCATGCACCCTCGTTAGAAATGCACAATTTGGCAGCCAGTTGGGAGTTGGCTCTGTGCTAGGTTTTTGCATTGTTGTGAGAGACTGCATGACAGAAGCAACCTAAGGACGGAGAGATTCATTTGGCTCATGCTTAGGTGATGCTGTCCTTCCCCGTGGGGAAAATAAGGTAGCCAGTAGCCCAGGCAGTTTGTTACAGCTCAGCAAGTCAGGAAGCAGAGATCTTCAAGCCCCTCCCCCACCAGCTGTCACTCCAAAGACCCACTTCTTCCAGTTAGATCCCCCAACCACCCCAAAGAGCTCCAGCAGCTATGGATCAAATGTTTAAATACAGGAACCTTTGGGATACATTTCACATTCAAACCACAGCAGGCTGTTTCTTATAAAATTAAATATACACTTACCACACAAACTAGACATCTACTCTTTGATGTTTTAGTAAAGAGAAACGAAAATACACATCTAAGAAAAGACAAATAAATGGCATTTCTCAAGTCTTGTGGGATCCCTGTTTATTTTATTTTTTTATTTATTATTTTTATGTGTATGAATGTACTGTCTGCATGTAAGTTGGTCCACCTGTGTCGTGCAATGCTGCGGAGGTCAGCAGAGGGTGTCGGATTCCCCTGGAACTGGAGTTAAAGACGGTTCTCAGCCACCATGTGGGTGCTGGGGATCGAACCCGGGTCCTCTGCAAGAGCAGTCGGTGCTCTTAACCACTAGGCCATCTCTCCAGTCCCAGGGATCCCTGTTTATTAATATAGAAACACTATGAAGACCAAGATGGAATGGATATAATTCTCCCTATTCCTCTTGCTGAATATATCTAAAAAGTCTGAACACCATATTTAAAAAAATATGAAAGGACTCTGGAAGTGTGCAGAGGAAGGCCACCCTGGGCAGGGAGATGCGAAGCCCAGGAAATGGCCCAGCGGCAGGTCTCTTATTGTTCTTCTTTTCTTGGCTGTTGTTCCTCAGCAGCCATCTGCCTTGTTTTTTGAGACAAGGTCTCTACTGGCCTGGGGCTCTCTGGTTTCATTTGGGCAGTCTTGAGTCTTGAGTTCCCCTGGGGACCTGACTGTCTCTACCTCCTCAGAGCTGATATCATGTGTGTATCTTGAAGCTCTGCTTTTTACATGAATTCTGAGGACTGAACTCAAGCCCTTGTGTTTGTGAGGCAAACACTTGACTGACTGAGCTGTCTATCTCCTGGGGCTCCCTGAGTTTTCCTTTTGCCTCATGTATTGGACAATCTATTGGAGAAGCCAGAAACCTACACCACAAATGGATACAAGTTCCCATTGTCCTCCACATCCTTACCTCCACAGAAAGCCTTGTCTCTAGTCAAGGACCAGAAGGGACAGCCTTACAAGACAGAAAACTTTCAGAAACCGGGTCTCCTGCTCCAGCCAACAGGCCACGCTGTGGCCCCACTCTGCTGTGTCAGCAAAGGCAATCTAGAACAATGTTTGCTCTTCCTCAACTGGATATTGTTTCCTCTAAAAAGTTTCACATTTTCGGGAGTGGTGGAACAGGCCTTTAATCCCAGCAGGCAGGTGGATTTCTGTGAGTTCAAGGCCAGCCTAGTCTATATATGGAGATCCAGGCCAGCTGGGGCTACAGGGAGACCATGTCTCAACAAGACCAAAAAAAAAAAAAAAAAAAAAGAGCTTCTACTGGCTCTGCTTCTGGACAATTGATGACTAATGACAATTACAAAACAGTAAGGGTGGCTCTTTCTAGAAGAGCTCACATAGCCTCCAGATGACTCTGGGCTTACTATCTTCTCTGTAACTATGATATTGTTGGCTCTCTAATGCAAGTCTTTGCTAATCCTCATTCTCACACTAGACCTTTGAGTTCAATTTTATTTTTGAGAAAGGGTCTCTTGTAAGACATGCTGATCTCTAACTCCCTATATAGCCCAGGATGACCTTGAACTTCTGATTCTCCTGTCTTCACCTCCCCAGTGTTGAGATTATAGGAATATGCCACCTCACTCAGTCTATGCCCTCCTGAGGATCCAGCCCAGGGTTTAATGCACTCTAAGCAAGCACTCTATCAACTGAATTACCTCCCCAGCCCTAGACCATTGTCTTTAAAAAGCAAGACCAATTTTTTTCTGACAATCCCACATTTAGTAGGAAAAACACTTAGCAAACTGTCAGGAGGACTTGTGTCTGATTTGTCTTCGGCACCGCTCAGATGGCCAGTTGGCTTTGCCAAAGGACTTATTTCCATTTCCCACAAATTTAACTCATGTCCTGTGACACAGGAACGAAGATGAAATTCTAAGAATAATTAGATGTGACTAATATGGACCACAGCCTCCCCAGGGTGGTACCACAGCACTTTAAGAACTGCACTGTTTTTTCAAATGCAGGGTGAGAAAAGACAAAGATAGCTCATTGTTCTTGAAAGGTATTTATAGTTATTCAGACTTAATTGATTTAAGTAATAATATAACTACATGCCTTAAGAATTGTATCTCTTCAGGATAGAGACAGAAACATCTCATATACAAATATTTGTCAGTAAATGTAAAAAACTTTATTTATACCATATTTGAAAAGGCTTATCCACCAAGAGTGAATGGGCTCTTACAGGATAGTGTAGACAGATTTGGTAAAGCCCTTAATAACCACAATGTTTCTGCTACCCACATCTTTCCAACCTAACAGGAATGGTAAAACACGAAATGTCATTCTGAAAATAAAGTTACAGTGATATTAAATCCAGAAATCCTTAGCACACAGACACCCAGGAAATGGAACTGAGGGGAAATCACAATTTCCAGGCCATCCTGGGTCAATGTAGCAAGACTCTCTCGCAGCAAAACCCAAACAACAAAATGAAACAATCAACCAATTAAACAATCAACTAACACCTTTGCTGGTCATAGCTCTTATGAATGTGAAATCCACAACTTAGGAAGATGAGCAAGCTCTCCAAATGACATATTAACTTGTGGAACTTTGAGTCTTCGGGATACTTTTGGACAGGTGTACATAGCTAAAGGATGTTGGGTTGGATTAGACACAATGTATATTATGTAAATGGGATAGTTTTTCTAGAAATGAGAGAGGCTCTTCCAGTTGATCTGATTAATCACTAAAAATAACAAAATAATGTGGTTGCACACTGGCCTCTGTTGTGGGCAGCATGGCTCAAGCAGCCGTGGAAGGGGTTTATTCAAAGACAGCCAACTGCCAAGCTGTCTGTCAAGTACTAGACCTTTTTTTAACTTCTGATTTCCCAAACCAAAAGGTCAATTCTGTTCATTTCATTACGTTTCATTATTTATGTCTCTTTTTTTCCCTAGAGACAGGGATTAGCGACTAACTCTACCACATTCTAAATCAGTGATGGCCTACTAATATGTCCTGTCCCCAAAGTGTCTACAGGGCTGGGGACGTAGCTCAGTGGCCGATCACTTACCTAGTAAGCTTGACGTTTACTGCCCCATACCACAAAACCAAGATTGCTAGAGGATTATGATGATTTTAAAATGTCAACTTGCCACAAATTAGAATCACTGAGCAGGGAGCCCCAGTTGAGGAATTGTCCTGATTGCCTTAATTGATGTAGGAAAACTTACCCCCAAATGTGGGTAGCAGCTTCTGGTAGCAGCCCAGATAAAAGCAGGCATGGCAGAAACGTTATGTGCCCTTTGATTTCTTGGCCTTCCTTCTTGTTGCTGAATTGATTTACTCAGTTGGGGCTGATTCTTTTTTGTATTTTTGAGATAGGGTCTCCCTTTAGTCGCAGCTGGCCTGGAACTAGCTATGTAGACCAGGCTGGCCTTGCACTCACAGAGATCCACCTGCCTTTGCCTCCTGAGTGCTGGGATTAAAGGCGTGTGCCACCATCCCCAGCAGGGCTGATTCTTTTGCAGATATTAGAACCAGTGTTTCTAGACTCCCAACGTGGACTGGAGACCAATGGCTTGGAGGAACCCTGGACCCTCACTGCCAGATTGGGACTGCTGAGGCACCCAGTTTGTGCATTGAGCAACCATGGGGTTCTCAGCCTCTCAGGTTGAGACACCTACTGTTACTGTTTCAATCATATTGTGCAATCTTATTTAATGAATTATTTCCTATATTATATATTTCTCATATATATTGATGTTCTCTTTGTTCTGTTCCTAGAGAACCCCAATACAGTGGTCAAATACCAGACCTGCTTCTTCACTGTGTGACCTTCCATCTCTGATTTGTGCTGCTCAATTGACTCACTCAGCACCTCCAAGCAAGTTTATCCTGCTATAAATGGAAAGTGCCAGAAAATCTCCCAGAAGGCACTGCCTGCCCACCTGTTGTGAACAAGAGGACAGATATGTGGACCATCACAAGTACTGGTGATTCATGACCTGAGCAACACTAAGAAGTTGGCCGTGTGGTGTGGTCAATGAGTTATGACACTGGGCAGAAGGGGATTCCCTCTCAAGGATCAAATCAGAACTTCTCTGAACTTGGTGTCTGAACTTAGTTCCTGTCACTGGGGTCTTGTCTTCAGGGGCAAAGCATGATAATTTGTTCCTTTGATTCTCATGTTTATAACTCAGGTGCTTCTGAGTGGGAGTCTGCTCTAGGCTGCCACAGTCACCAAAGGAAACTCTCCTTCATATATTTGCCTTTCACCTGAGATGGTATGTGTGACAGTTAAACAGCTCAAGATTAAAAACAAACCAAAGCCCTGAGATATTAAAGGTTAACAACTGACTTCACAGAGTTAGTACTTTCCCTTCCTAACTCAGTGGAAAAATACAGAGATAACTCACAAATGATATTTCAGTGTGCTAATGTACTGAATGTCATTGTGGTTGGAAAGTAACACTTAGCCATAATTAGGCTAGTTTAGAGTGTAAGGACAGTTTTATTCTAGATGATGATGACAGCTATATTAATTTTGTATTACTTTATAACTATTAAGTTTCAATGTAAATATATTCATTTCTGTTTCCATGAAATATTATTCTACAAAATGCAACATAATCCTACAATTTCTGCATTTAAATTGGCTGTATACTTGACTGCTCTGTTTAATACTATTGAAACAAGCTTCTCTATTTTCCAAAAGGCTAATATATCAGGAGGGTTTCCTAGTCAAGCAAGAGGCATGTCACTTGCCTTTGCTAGCATTATTTCTGTGTAAAGGCAGAGGAAATCTGTTTCTTTTTGTTCAAAGCATAGCATGCACGGGGACAATCTTTCTTTACTGATAGGAATAAACAATTATGTTTGGAGCCGGAGGCGAATGACCAGGGGCTCCCACACGCCTTTCCTCTGAGCCTTCCCAGTCCTTCAGGGTCACAGTACTTCCATACAGCTGTCAATCATGGGGCCCCAGAACTTGGATTCGATGCTCACCTTTGCTCAAATAAAGAGTCGAATTAAGTAGGAGGCCCAGCCCACTGTGGGCAGCACCAGTCCCTGGGAAAGTGGTCCCGGGCTGTCTAAGAAAGTTAGCCAAGCACGAGCCTGTGAGCCAGCAAGCAGGGATCTTACATGGTTTCCACTATACTTCGTTGGTTAGTTCCAGGCTCTGAGCTAATGCCGTGTGGAATAGCAAGCAGGCCTGGCTTCATGTTCCTGCTTGAATTCTGGCCCGACTTCCTTCAGTAATGGACTGAAACCTGTAAACTGAAATAAATGTTTTCCTTCGCTAAGTGGCTTTTTTGTTGTGGTGTTTGTCACAGCAATAGAATGTAGCTAGAATAGAAGCTAAGAAGGGCCAGGCCTGGTCAGAACTTGAATGGAGACTTACAGCCAGTGTCCATATCCTTAAGTTCAGATTCTTGTGCACTGCTGCTTTCCTGTTTTCTGTTGTGTGGGACAAACACAGCCAAAGCTCAGCTCGCCACATTTCTTTTCACTGTGTTGACTGATAAATTCTTCCTGCTTGCTTCATTATCATAGTTCAAACCATTTTCTATAGATTTGGGCATTTTGAAAGTTTACTCCTTCAGTTGTTCTGTTGGAACGAATCCTTGCATCTCTAGGTTACTTTTTTCTTGCTAATATTTCTTGGGTTTGATATTAATATTACTGTCATTACAGTGATACTGGAAAAGGAATAAAGTGAAGATGCTAACAGGTATTTTCTGAAAATGTGACTATTAAGACAAAAAGTTGTTTTCCTTGGTTCTACTTTTGTGTGTTTAAAGCTTTTCACAGAGTAAATTTAAATGTTTATGGAGGATGGGGTGCCACTATATGATGAAAGTCACATTTTATGACCCTAGGGTGACCTCAGATGAGAGAGAGAGAGAGAGAGAGAGAGAGAGAGAGAGAGAGAGAGAATTTGATAAATGTATGAATCTTCATTGGTGCAGGAGACTCTTTGTATCTTTAGGATCCACATTCATAGACTCTGTCAACCTCACATCCAAAATATTTGAAAGTAGAATTTGCATCTGCACTGAACATGCATGTGGCATAATTCTCTAAGCACACAACAAGCATTTATATAGCATCTATGCTGCATTAGGTAGAATGTCATCTAGAGATAATTTGAGGTATCTGGAGGATATGCCAAAATCCTGTGCAAATGCTATTATGCAAGGGGTCTGGCCAGACATGCTGGTGGAGGAGTTTCTGGAACCACTCTCTCATGGGGAGGATTATATCTGCATCTAGAAAAGGGGGCCAGAGAAGCACCATAGCAGACGTGGTTTAGATGTTTTATTTTGTTTTTGATTTTTTTTTTTTTTGGTCTTTTCAAGGGACAGGGTCTCCTGTGTAGCCCCAGTGTCCTGGAACTCACTCTGTAGACCAGGCTGTAGATGTTTTAATAAACAACACAGTACACTTTAACCATCTTTCCCTTCCTTCCTTCCTTCCTTCCTTCCTTCCTTCCTTCCTTCCTTCTTTTCTTTGTTTTTTAATTTGGCTTTTTGAGACAGGATCTCACTCTGTAGCCCAAGCTGTCTTGGAACTTGATATGAAGCTCAGGTTGGCCTTGAACTCTAGATTATCCTACTTTTTGAGAGTGGGAATTACAAGAATGAGCCACACAACTCTATGCCTGCTATTTACTTTTGAACTATTGTCATCTGGAGGGTGGGGAAAGATTGAAAGGAAAAGAACATCAAATACTATAACTGTGCATATTACACTGAACTCCAATGATTTGTTGGTTCATTCTAGGTCAAGAATGTGATTTTCCCTAACCTGTATTACTGATCTTTCTAAACCAAAGCCAAAGAACAGGGTCATGGTTAATGTGATTATTATTTTTTCTTTTTTTGTCTTTTTCTAACTGGCCTGGAACTCACTATGTAGACCAGGCTGACCTCAGTCTCACAGAGATCTGCCTGCCTCTGCTTCCCAAGTACTGGGATTAAAGATGTTTTCCACCATGCCTGGCCTAATGTGATTATTTTCAATGAATATTTATTGAATAATTTGTGGTATATTTAAAACCTTTTTAACCACTTTGTACCTGGAGGTTAACATTTTCCAATATTTGTACACAAAAAAATGTTTAGTCATAACTTTAGAGACAGCTCTCTAATTTTTGAATAGGATGACCTCATCCATAGTTATTATTGAGCATCATACCTTATAATGTATGATAATTGTTTCTGTTCACAGCTGTAGAAGCCTTTACTGACACTGGCTGGCATGCACATCTGGATGTGCATCTTCTTTTCAGTATTAGGGGGCAACACAGATAATAAAATCAACTCCATAAAACTTTTACCTTCATGCCAGTGTACAGAAAAAAAAACCCTTGCTTGTAGAAAGAATTAAAAGCAATATTAAATATCAAATAGTTGTAGTCTACTTGATGGATTTAGAAAGGGTTTCGGGAGTCTGAGTGGACCAGCGGGTCCTGTGGACTGGGAAAGGTGTCCTGGAAGGCCTGGGAGCTAGGAGCTGAGACTCAAACACAGACACCAGCAACCCAACCTCCCCCCCCCCCATATACAGATTCAACAAAATCCCAATTAAATCCCAAGGACATTCTTCACAGGCTTGGAAAAAAAATCTTAAATTCATATGGAACAACAAAAGACCCCGAACAGCCAAAGCAACCCTGAGTGAAAAGAGCAATACAGGGGGGATTTCTATACCAGACATCAAACTATATACTACAGGGCTATAGTCATAAAAACAGCCTGGTACTGGCCCAAAAACAGACCCGTTGACCAATGGAACAAAACTGAAGATCCAAACTTGAGCACATACAATTTCAGCCACCTCATATTTGACGAGGGGGCCAAAAAAGACTCAGTGGAGGAAAGATAGCATCTTCAGCAAATGGTGTTGGCAAAACTGGATCACCAGTTGCAGAAAAAAAAATTAAACCCCTACCTCTCACCCTGTACAAAAATCAACTCCAAATGGATCAAAGACCTCAAACTGAAACCCCAAACTCTAAAGGTGATAGAAGAAAAGGTTGGCAGCAACTTAGAAGACATAGGTGTAGGAAAAGACTTTCCAAATCAGACAGCAGCTGCTCAGGAAATAAGGCTGACAATTGACAAGTGGGACCTTATTGAACTCAAAAGTTTCTGTACAGCAAAAGAAACAGTCAGGGAAGCGAAGAGAAAAGCCACAGAGTTGGAGGAAACCTTTACTGCTGATACATCTGACAGAGCATTAACCTCCGGAATATATAAACTACTCAAAAAACAAGTAAGAAAACAAATGACTCACTCAGAAGATGGAGTAAAGAGCTTAGCAGAGACTTCACAAGTGAGGAAATAGAGATGGCTGAGAAACATCTTAAAAAGTGTTCAACATCCCTAATAATTAAGGAATTGCAAATTAAAACCACTTTAAGATACCATCCCACCCCAATAAGGCTGGAAAGGATCAAGAAAACAAATGATACTAAATGCTGGAGAGGATGTGGGGAAAGGGGAACACTCATCCACTGCTGGTGAGAATGCAAACTTGTACAACCACTATGGGAAGCAGTATGGAGAACCCTTAAAAAACTCAAAATTAGCCTACCACCTAACCCAGCTATACCACTTCTGGGAATATATCCACCAGACTCTTCATACCACAGAGATACATGTACAGCCATGTTCATTGCAGCTCTCTTCACAATAGCGAAGAGCTGGAACCAATGGAAATCTCCCTCAACTGACAAGTGGATAGAGAAAATGTGGTACATCTACACAATGGAGTTCTATGCAGCGGTAAAGAAAGATGACATCGCCGGGCGTGGTGGTGCACGCCTTTAATCCTAGCACTTGGGAGGCAGAGGCAGTTGGTTCTTGTAGTTCAGAGCCAGCCTGGTCACAAGAAGTTCCAGACAGCTGTGCTACAGGAGACCTTGCTCAAAAGACAAAAAAAAAAAAAAAAAAAAAAAAAAGAAAGATACATCATGAAATTTGCAAGTAAAGATAACTTTGGAAATATTAATTAAGTGAAGTAACACAGTCCCAGAAAAACAACACGACAAATGGTATCCCTCATCTGGTGAATGCTAACAATCACCAGTTGAAATCATCCTGTTGGGGAGTGAGCATATTGGAAAGAACAAACAACAAACAACAACAACAGAAAAGAACTGCAAAAAGAGCCTGAACATGGTAATCTCGTGGGTGGGACAGTTGGAGGGGGGGCACGGATCTACATAGATTAATATATAAGTTGCATGTAGTTAATAGGTACCAAATTAGCCCAGAACTTTTCTACATATATATGATTCTCAGGTTCTAATAAAAGTAAAAATGCCATATTAAACAACAATTGGTTAAATGTTTTAATAAAAAAAAGCTGGGCATGGGGTGCAAATGCCTTAATTCCTAGCACTTGGAGGAAGAGCAGGCGGATCTTTGTGAGTTCAAGGCCGCCTGGTCTACAGAGGTGAGCCTCAGGACAGTTGGTCTATAGGGAGACCTGTCTCCAAAAGACCAAAACAACAACAAACAAGTTTTTAATAAAAAGGTAATACATTTAACTAATTCGGAAATATAAATTGTAGCCAATCTGCTTCACTTTAATTTGTTATAACAACAACTTGGGTTAAAGGATAAAAATATTCTACAAATGTTTGTGTTTTACAGTATCAATTTGTAACATTTTCTCTACCTGTCAGGAAATTAACAAGGAATAAGTTGGCTTCACAAATTATACAACAACAGTCAGTGATAAACAGCTAAATGCAGAAAATAGGTCCCAGCTAAACATTAAAGGAGAAGAAAAACCTCGACTGCTAAGACATCAAACACTCTTGATTCGTAATTAGACAACTATTTATAATGTGTCCTAATGAATTTACATTCAGGTGCTAGCAACAGTTTCAATATGAGAGACTCTCCTTACCCCCTTCATAGAACAAAGAAAACCATGAAATGAAATGAATCATTCCCTAAACATGTAAAATTCAGCACCGCCATTGTCTATAGAGTTATATCTTATAAAACAGTATGTACAGTGCCTTCTTAATTGACTGATAGTCATAGGAACTGTGAACGGATAATTCCCTTATTCAGTAGCCAAAATAATACCTAAAAATCTGTATAAGCTGCGTACTAAGCACATTATATTAATACAGGGAGACTCTTTATCCAGAAATGATTATTCAGCCTAAAGGAGGATGTGCCTAGGGACCAACGCCCACCAAAAAAATAAAGTTTTTTTTTTTGCCAGCAAACCTGGGATACCTGCAAGAAGGATTGGTAAGACCCTGCTGTCAAAGACCGAATCAAGTATGGACAAGCAGATATGAGAACCAACTGCAATGTACAGGTTGGTCTCTGGAATCCAAGATGTCTACAAAGGCACAAACTCAATAAAGCAAATATCGGTCTCCTTGAGTCAAGCAAGACTCTCTGTCAGCATCCGCTACACCTCAACCAGACTGGAAATACGTGCAGCAGTGGCAGCCCAGAGACTGTCCAGCTATCCCAAATCTAATTGGCTATTACTCTCCCTTGGGGAATAATTCATCGGTGATGACCACAAGCTTAGTCCTCTATGGTTGAGTATTATTTACATAGCCACAGTTAAGACCTGCAGCTTGAAAAAGCTATAGTCCATGGATGAGCATACCATCCAACACATTCTGTGATCTATATCAGGTAACACTATCATAAAATAGTCTGTTAATGCTGTATATCTAATTGCGTGCTTCATCAGTCGATCAAACGTTATCCGTGGATTAACTGCCAGCCAATGAAAGGAAACAGCATCTGAACGATCAGCAGTCCAAAACGAATCTCCAGAAAAGTTAGACCGCTTGCTTCTGCCATGTAGTCCCTTTTTAAGCCTAGGGAAACAACTCTGCGAAGCGTAGTGGAATGTGGTACAGGGCGCCATATTGGCAGTGATGTGGAAACTACAGCCATACGACTGGGACTCTTATGATCAACATGTATCGTAATATAACCCACCAGCTGGACAATGGGGCCCGCTAATAATTGCTAGCTACTTGCCAATTGTTTTACTAAGGATGTTGTATTCTTACTTATTCCTTTTATTAAAACAATGAAAAAGACAAGGGTATCCCTAAATCACTACCACGGATACAAAGTCTTAACTCTGAGGCAGGGTCTCATTTACTTGACTGGTCTAAGGTTCCTTTCAACACTAGTACTGATGTTTTCCATGGGTGAGGTATTCTTGTCCACTCTCTTTTTATTTTTTTTTTTTTTTTTTTTTTTTTTTTTTTTTTTTTTACCATGGGGAGGCAAATGGTAGTTGGTCAAGTTCACCTCCAGGTCAGGAATGGCAGGTGTGACATACTGGGCAAAATCAGAGTCTGAGGAAGAAGGGCCCCCAGGACCCTATGGTGCCTCCCCCTTGCATGGTGACAGTACTTTATGAAGCTTAAATCTTGACCAAGGTTTGACCAGTAGAAATGTGTTTATGAATATCAGGCCAAAACACTGAAAGTTGTACTGTCCAAGAAAATTGGATGTATATGGTTCTCAGCTCCACAGCCGACTGTAAAAAGGGTGTATTTGCACCCTCACTTTCAATAGAATCTTCTATTGAAATTAATGACAAATTCTCCCTTCGATCTGGTTCTCTTCATCTGCATTTTCTATGAGCAGGCTCCTTTGTCCTGTATCTCAAAGAAATCTCACCTACCCCATTCAGAAAATTTTAATCATGAAAACAAAACTCTCTAAAAGGAATTTAGACAGGACTATAGGGGAAAGAACAAAAGACCCAATTCTAAAACCCCCACTCTCATATCTCTTTAATAAGAGGCTAAGTTATAATATAAATAGATAGGGAATAATTTTTCCATTAGGCAAAGTTCTTAAAAGATTGTTGATGAAGGTGCCAGACATGGTAATACGTGCCTGTAACCCTAGAAGTGGGGTCAGGAAGGTCTAGGATTGGAGTCCAGTCTGGGCTATATAACAAGACTCTGTCTCAAAAAAACCAAACCAAAGCAAACAACTCACCCAAAGGAAAAAAATAAAAAACTGTCAACTAAGCAGAGAAACAAAATCCAAAATAGTACAGATGAGGACTCTGGTGAGCTCAGCAGAGGGCACCAATTTGGAACTGGTTGGTCCTTCCATTTTCTGGAAGAAAATTGTCCTTTTACTCTTTGGTCTTGTGCAGTCTAGGCTGGTCCCAAATTCACTATGCAGCCAAGGACAACCTTGAGCTTCTGACCCTCCTGCCTCCACTTGAGAAGCTGGGATCACAGGCAAGCACCCTCATGCCTGGTTTCATGTAAGCTGGAGAATGAACCGAGGGCTCTGTACATGTTAAGAAGAAGTTAGTTAGGCTTTGTGCATGTTAGCCAAGTCTCAAGCTCTTTCTCTTTATTCTTTTGAGTATCTCTAAAACAAACAGAATTTGAATTAAAGACTTGGGTATGGGTAGTTTATTTGAGAATAACCTCAGGAAGCAAGAATAGCAAAGCAGCAAGTATGAGTCAGGGAGAGAAAAGTCCCTGTGACTGTTTACCCAGAATGGTTATCCAATGCTGGTTGAAGATTTCTCCTGCTGACCTAACTTCTATGTATTTTCTAGACTGCATCTGAGGCAAGCACATTCCTAAAATGTTGAATATAGTTCTGAGGCTGAAAGTTTAGCTTGAGGTGAGATGTTGCTAGGACAGAAGTTTGAGCTTGTAGGGAACTGTGGGTGAGACTGTAATTAAAGGTGGGCTGACCTTGATTGGCCCCCCAGAACTTGAAGGTAAGACCTTATTGCTGAAGACACAACATAGGTCAGACACAGGAGTTGGAGCAACTGAGCTGGATCTGACATGGAAGCCTTCTAGCTGGAGACCAGCTCTCCCAGTATCAAAAGATACTTTGCAAGCTGCCGATGCAGAAAACCAACCAACCTACCCAGTTGTAAAGCCTATGAATCACAACAATGACCCGACCAGCAAACTAACTCTACTGGTGCAATAGTGTCCCTTTTGTCTTGGGGGTAATCAAAGCTGTCTAACTGGACTTAAGGCTCGCTCAATGGAAGACAAATCATACATGGTACTATAAACAAAGCCAAGTGCACATGGCTGGAGAAGTCATGGATCCTTGAGAAAAATCCTACTCCTATCACTTCCCTACACCAACTCAATTTCTTACTGTATTCTAAATACTTATCCTTATATTTATAGACAAGTGTACCTCTCACTATTCTTCAAAGATACTTCTTTTTTTATTTTTTTTAATTTTTTTTCATATTTTTTTTTGAGATTTCTTCTTCTTTTTTTAATTTATTTTTATTGATGCTTTGTGTATTTCATACATCATTTTCCAATTCAGTTCAGGCATATGTCCCCTTCCCTTCCTCCCCCCACCCCTACCCATCGCAGATCGTGCATTCTGCCGTAAGTTTTCTGCATCTTTCTCTGCTTTTTCGTTTTGTTTTGTTTTCATTTTTTTTTTAACAATAGGTGATAATTTGTGAGTACAAGCATCCTTCATGTAAAACCAATTTGCAAGCAGTTGTGCCCAAACCCACACAGCTCATGGGTCCCACCATCCAGCAGGGGGGGCTTGTATGTTCAATCAAGTTGATCAAATGAGTGTCCAGTCTATATTGTTGTAGTTTCACCATTAACCCCAATCGAAGCCCTTACATTCTACCACGCCCCCTCTTCCGCAGATTGTTCCCTAGGCTTAGAAAAGGGGCACAGGTGGATGAGAAGCAAAACACTCTACTTTCTCTGGAGCTGATGTCTTGGTCTCTAGTCAGTTCTGGCTGTTTTCTTTCATGGGCTGCCAGCTTGTCCAGGCTTAACCTTTC
>VZQC01013686.1:109482-168494 GCA_009823505.1 Rhizomys pruinosus | reverse complement strand
GGGGGAGGAAAAAAAATAGTGATTTATGAAAAACATTAAATGGACTTATTTCTTTTTTTTTTTTTTTTGGTCTTTTTCGAGACAGGGTCTCCCTGTAGTCACAGCTATCCTGGAACTCACTCTGTAGACCAGGCTGGCCTTGAACTCACAAAGATCCGCCTGCCTCTGCCTCCCAAGTGCTAGGATTAAAGGCGTGTGCCACCATGCCCGGCTTGACTTAGTGCATTTTATATGCATATTTATAAATGTATGTATTTATGTAAATGTAACAATAATAAAGAGGAGACAAGAATTGAAAGGGAGTAGGGGAAGTGGGAGGAGTTGGAGGGGACCAGGAGGGATGGAAGTAATGCAGAGACAATGCTCATTCAAGAAATTCTCAAGAAGAAAAAAAAAAAATAGCCAGATGTGGTGGTACATGCCTTTAATCCCAACACTCAGGGGGCAGAGGCAGATGGATCTCTGTAAGTTCAAGGCCAGCTTGGTCTATATAATGGGTTCCAGGATAGCTGGAGCTACAGGAAAACCATATCCTACAAAGACCAAAAAATAAAATAAATATAAAAATTAAATGTGGGCTGAAATGGTGAGTGCACTACTGGGTGAGCAATTGTACCAGTAGACTCAGGCAAGAGGGAGTCTATTTCTGCATCCTGTGCTTTAAAAAGTCCCTCTCTGATCTTCCACTGTGTGTGCCCTTTCCCACTGGACCTTTCAGTGTCCTTTCTGGACACTTAGTACTCAAACCACACACTGAGCCTGTGGTATAGTAGCTTCTCTAAAGTTTCCCAGAGTGATGCCATTTGGAGGCAATACAACATGTGTGGATGGTGTGTGGATGGGACCTAGGGAGTCTACACCATGTTATATAAGGCCCCTCAATGAGAGACAGGGCTGGGATGGAAGAGAAGGGAAATGAGAGCTGGTTCTTTGTTGTGGCTTGAATGAAAATGTGCCCCGTAGGCTTCAAGTTTTCAGACATTTTGTCCCCAGTCGGTGGCATGGTTTTGGGAGCTCTTAGAGGGTGTGGCCATCCTGGAGGAAGTTCATCAGTGGGGACTGGCTTCAACAAGCCTTGCCAGTCTCCAGTTATTCTCTCTCTGCTTCTTGTATTCACTGGAAGATGTGAACCTCAGCTTTCTGCTCCAGCTCCTGCTGGAGGGAAAAGGGTTCTAATTCCCTGGAATTGTCCAATCATAAGCTCAAATAAATGGCCTTTTATAAGTTCCCTTGGTCATGGTGATTTTATCACAGCAACAGAAAAGTGACTAACACATTCTTCCTGTTACCATATCCCCAAGAAGTTGCCAAGGAGTCCTAAAAATTCCAAATTCAACTTCAGCCTTACAGGCAGTTACTGGGGTATCCTATTAAAGCAGGAGAATAGAGCACATTTTAAGTAAATATTTATTAGTGTGATTTGTGACTTTTTGTTTGTTTCAGACAGGGTCTCATTATACAGCCCTGGCTGACCTGGAAATTGCTAAATAGACCAGGCTGGCCTTGAATTCACAAAGATCTGCCTGCCTCTCTGCTCCCCGAATGGATTAAAGGCATGTGCCACCATGCCCAACTGTAACTTATTATTCAGACAATACAAATGTTGGCCAAGGGCCTGGAGAGATGGCTCAGCAGTTAAGAGTACCTGTTGGTCTTGCAGAGGCCCTGGGTTTGATTCTTGGCACCCACATAGCAGCTAAACAGTCTGCTATTGCACTTCCAGGGGAATCCGATGCCTTCTTCTGACTCTGTGGGCATTGCAGGACACGAGTGCAATTACATGCATGCAGGCAATACACTTATACACAAAAAATAAAAATAATAAAATGTATTAAAAAATGTTGCCCAAAAAGTTAAGTTCCATATTCTGATTTTTGTGGCCTTGAGCTAAGAAAAAAGGGTGTTGGAAAGGAGATGTGATGATCCATCTTGTGTGTTGGAAAGGAGATGTGATGGTACATCTGGTGTGTTGGGAAGGAGATGTGATGGTCCATCTTGTGGGTTGGGAAGGAGATTTTATTGTCCATCTTGTGTGTTGGGAAGGAGTTGTGATGGTCCAACTTGCATGTTGGGAAGATGTAATGATCCAACTTGTGTGTTGGGAAGAAGTTGTGATGGTCCATCTTGTGTGTTGGGAAGGAGTTGTGATGGTCCATCTTGTGTGTTGGGAAGGAGTTGTGATGGTCCATCTTGTGTGTTGGGAAGGAGATGTTATGGTCCATCTTGTGTGTTGGGAAGGAGATGTGATGGTCCAACTTGCGTGTTGGGAAGATGTGATGATCCAACTTGTGTATTGGGAAGGAGTTGTGATGGTCCATCTTGTGTGTTGGGAAGGAGTTGTGATGGTCCAACTTGTGTGTTGGGAAGGAGTTGTGATGGTGCATCTTGTGTGTTGGGAAGGGGATGTGATGGTCCATCTTCAAGGCAGGCCAATCTCTGTGAGTTAAAAACCAGCTGGGGCTACAGGGTAGAACTTGTCTCAAAAACACCAAAACAAAACAAAAATCATTATTTTTCTATCAGTTGTGGAGGACAGTTTCTTGGATTAGATCTGAGATTCTAGAATCATGGGACAAAGCATCCTGAATAGCACAGCAAATTTACAGTGGTATTGTGGGTTATTTTAAAGCTTTGAAGGAGACAAGCCTTCATAGATACTAGGAGTCAGGAAAGTTTGGGGCTCTCTGGATTAGAAAAATTAGTTGGTGAAAAATATAAAATAACTGAAAATTCCTTATTTATTACAACCCCTCTTATTTTACACATGGGAAAACTGAGATCCAGCAAAAGTAAAAATAAATTAGAACTAGTGAGACCTTAAGACTCCTGGCTCATCACCTAATCTGTGGTTATAGAGATCAGACCCATTTGATGTTCTATCAGGGCTGAACCTGCAGGTTTTCTCTCAGCTTTGCAGTGAGTAGAATCCTGAGCTTGATCACACACCCTCAGAACAGCTGGAACCAAGGCACTCAGCCTCCCTGACCTTTAGCTTCCTCATTTGCAGAGGAGTTAGGATAAAAATGAGATTGGCCTGTTATGCATAGAGGTTGGTTGCTTTGGCCAGATGGAGAATCAGATTGTCGGCTTGTGCAGCTGTGGGGGCAAAGATACCCAGCCAGCCTGAACACAGGTGGGCCTCTAGGGGGCTTGGGTGCATTCGGATGGGTTGCTTTGGCTGGCGCAGCTGAACTATAGGGTGTGGGCTGGGTGCATCAGCCAGGTGGATTGTTGGAGGATTGGATTATTGGCCTGTTGTGCATAGAGGTTTGTTGCTTCTGCCAGACAGGTTGAGGCTCAGGGTACTGGTGCATGGGCTAAGCAAACAACTTCCCCCCACCAACTGTAATGCTGGAAGGAGTGTCCAGGCTGGACTACAATACAGTAAGCCCCACACCAACCTAGAGGAACTGGCTGGCAGCAGAGGGAGTACAGTGCTCAGAAGATATCGGCTGGGTTGTTACCTACCCAGTTTTTGGAAAACCTACAGAACAGAAATGGAAGAGTGAGCTATACCTTCTAATATATAATGAAAATTGAAAGCCTGAAACCTAGACAAGTCAATACTCCATAAACAAAGAGAAAACAATGAACACATCTGAAGGAATCAAGAAAAGCAATCCCTCAACAGTGAAGAAACATTTGAGATTTACATCAGAATACAAGCAAAAAGAAACCTACATGCCAAAAGCACAAAAGAACAATATGGGAAAAGCACAGAATAATTCCACACTAAACTCTAAAGAGCCTATAGAAGATCCTTACAGGAGCTGGAGAGATGGCTCAGCAGTTAAGAGCACTGACTGCTCTTGTAGAGGACCCAGGTTCGATTCCCAAGACCCACATGGTGGCTAAGAACCATCTTTAACTCCAGTTCCAGGGAAATCCAACACCCTCTTCTGACCTCTGCTGCATTGCATGACACGGGTGCACAAACCTACATGCAGACAGTACATTCATACATGTAAAAAAAAAGAAAAAGAAAGATGGCTGAGCCAGGCATGGTAGTGCATGCCTTTAATTGTAGCACTCAGGAGGCAGAGGCAGAGGCAGGCAGATCTCTGAGAGTTCAAGGTCAGCCTGGTCTACAGAGAGAGTTCCAGGACAGCTGGGACTACAGACAGATCCTGTCTCAAAAAGACAAAAGACAAAGGGGGAAAAAAAAGGAAAAAGATGGCTGAGCAAGCCACAGGGAACAAGCCAGTGAGCAGGTCTTTGCTTCAACTCCTGCTGGAAGGTTCCTGCTTTGAGTTCCTGCCCTGACATCTCTCAAGGGCAGTCTGTGCTTTAGAAGTGTAAGGTAAAATAAACCTTAAAAAAAAAAAAGCCAGGCATGGTGGCGCATGCCTTTAATCCTAGCACTTGGGAGGCAGAGGCAGGCAGATCTCTGTGAGTTCAAGTCCAGCTTGGGCTACAGAGTAAGTTCCAAGACAGCCAGAGCTACAGGGAGACCCTGTCTCAAAAAGGAAAAAAAAAAAAGATTCCTACAATGAGATCTCCCTAGAGGTGACCCAGGATGAAGATCTTAGAAGAATGATCTCAGATATAATCAAAGAAATCATAGAACTAAGGGGAGAGAATGAAAAACTCAGAAAGAACCAAGAGGGAGAGAATGACAAACTTCGGAAAGAACTAAAAGGAGAAAATGAAAAACTCCAGAAAGAACTAGAGGGAGAAAAATGACAAACTCCAGAAGGAAGTGGAAACACTGAAAAGATCCTATGCTGAAATGAAAAAGGAAATCAGCCAGAGAGGCAAGGAGCTACAAGAAGAGATTGAGAAGCTCCAAAAGGAAGTGGAAATACTAAAGAAATCACAGGATGAAATGAAAAAGGAAATCGAACACTCATCCAATCAAGAGGAAAGAATGGGAAAAAGCCTCAGAAGCAGAACGGAGGAAGCAGAAAAAGGAACATCAGACCTGGAAGATAACACAGAACATCTAAAAAGTTCAAGTAAAGACTATGAAAAATTTAAAACGACACAAGAATGGAACAACCAGGAAATGTGAGACACTATGAAAAGATCAAACCTCTGCATCATAGGGATAGAGGAAGGAGAAGAATCCCAAGAGAATGGTATTGATCAGATCTTCAACAGAATAATAGATGAAAATTTCCCCAAACTAAAAAAATGATCCATACAAATACAAGAAGCACATAGAATACCAAATAGACTGGACCAGAGAAGAAATTCCCCTTGCCATATCATAGTTAAAATGCTAGATGCCCAAAACAAAGACAAAATTCTGAAAGCTACAAGAGAAAAACAACAAGTTACAGATAAGGGGAAACCCATCAGAATTACAGCTGACTTTTCAGTGCAAACTATGAAAGCAAGAAGAACGTGGAGCAAAGCATTCCCAGTGCTAAGTGACTATAAATGCCAACCCAGGTTACTTTACCCAGCAAAAATGTCAATTATAGTTGAAAGAGAAAGAAAAAGCTTCCATGACATAAACAAGATGAAAGAATACATGTCCAGAAAACCAACCCTTCAGAGAATACTTGAAGCAATTCAAAGGACAGAGGAGAGGAGGAACTATCCCCAGGCACCTAGAAAGAGAAATTAATAAAAGTGTAACTGTGGAAGTAGAAACCTAGACCAAACATGAAAATGGATAATAAGGTGAAAGGAAGCAACGTACAACTTACAATTATAACCTTAAATATTACTGGACTAAACTCCTCAATCAAAAGGCATAGATTGGGAGAATGGACTAGGAAACAGAATCCATCGATATGCTGTCTATGAGAAACCCATCTCACCCTCAAGGATAGGCACCAACTTAAAGTGAAAGAATGGAAAAAAATATTCCAAGCAAATGGTACCAAAAAGAAAGCAGGTGTTGCTATCAGACAAAATAGACTTCAAAGTAAAAGAAATCAGAAGAGACAAAGAGGGCCATTATATCCTTATTATAGGGAAAATTAACCATGAAGACCTCACATTCATGAATATATATGCAGCAAACTCCAGTGCACCAAACTTTATAAAGACAGTTCTCCAGGACCTCAAGGCACAGATTAACCCCAGCACACTCATAGTAGGGGACTTCAATACCCCACTGAGCCCTTTGGACAGATCAACCAGACAAAGAATAAGCAGAGAGACATGCAAATTGAACAATACAATACAGCAAATGGACCTCACAGACATCTACTGAATATTCCACCCAAGCACCAGAGAATACACTTTCTACTCAGCACCCCATGGAACATTCTCCAAAATTGACCACTTACTTGGACACAGAAAAAAAAAAACCTCAACAAATACAAAAAGATTGAAATAATTTCATGCATTTTATTAGCCCACAGTGCAATAAAGCTCAATATCAACACCAGGATAAGCCCTACTATCTACAGGAACACATGGAGAATAAACAACACACTTCTGAATAATGAATGGGTCAAGGAAGAAATAAAGAAATAAATAAAAGTTAGCACTTGGGAGGCAGAGGCAGGCAGATCTTTTTGATTCAAGGCCAGCCTGGTCTACAGAGTGAGTTCCAGGACAGCTGAGGCTACAAGGAGACCCTGTCTTGAAAAGATCCAAAAAAAGAGAAAGAAATAAAAGCATTCCTGGAACTAAATGACAATGACAGTACAACACAAGAAAACCTATGGGATACTTTAAAAGCAGTCCTAAGAAGGCCCTGGGTGCCTACATTAAAAAAAACAGAAAGAGCACAAATAAATGACCTAAAATTGCAGCTAATAACACTTGAAAGACAAAAACAAATGAACCCTAAACACAACAGACAGGAAGAAATAACAAAAATCAGAGCAGAAATCAATGAAATAGAAACAAAGGAAACAATACAAAAAAAATCAATGAATCCAAAAGTTGGTTCTTTCAAAGAATAAGCAAGATGGACAACCCTCTAGCCCAGTTAACCAAAAGAAAGAAAGAGCAACTCCAAATCAATAGAATTTGTGATGAAATATCACAACAGACAATGAAAAGATCCAGGCAATCATACGGGAATACTTCAAAAACCTACACTCTACTAAATTTGAAAACCTAAGAGAAATGGATGAATATCTGAAATCCTGGGAATTGCCAAAGCTAAACCAAGAAGAGTTTGACAGCTTAAACAGACCCATAATATATGAAGAAATTGAAAATGTAATAAGAGATCTCCCAACCTAAAAGAGCCCAGGCTCAGATGGTTTCATGGCAGAATTCTATAAAACACTTAAAGAGGACTTACAACCATTATTACTCAAACTGTTGAGAAGGATACAAGCAGAGGGAAATCACTCAAATTCCTTCTATGAAGCCAGCATCACCCTAATACCAAAACCAGGCAAAGATACAACTAAAAAAGAGAACTATAGACACATCTCATTAATGAACTCAGATGCAAAAATTCTCAACAAAATACTTGCAAACTGCATAGAGACCGACATCAAAAAGATCATCCATCATGACCAAGTTGGATTCATACCAGAGATGCAGGGATGGTTCAACATATGAAAATCAGTAAATATCATAAAACACATAAATGGACTGAAAGACAAAAACCACATGATTAACTCGATTGAAGGTTCAGAAAAAGCTTTGAACAAAATCCAGCATCCCTTCATTGCTTAAAGTCCTAGTGGGGAATTGCACTGGAGGGATCTTTCCTCACATTAACAAAGCCATATAAAGGAAACCCATAGCCAAAATCATCCGAAATGGAGAAAAGACGGAGCATTCCCCGTAAAAGTAGGAAAACTCAGGGGGCTGTAGAGAATGCCTAAGCGGTTAGGAGCGCCGACGCTCTTGCAGAGGACCCGGGTTCGATCCCCAGCACCCACATGGCGGCCGAGAACCGTCTGAAACTCCAATTCCAGGAGAACTCCAGTTCCAGGGGAATCCGACACCCTCTTCTGACCTCCGCGGCATTGCACGACACGGGTGCACAAACCTGCATGCAGACAGTACATTCATACACATACAGAAATAAAATTAATAAAAAAAAATTAAAAAAAAAAAAAGTAGAAACTCAGCAAGGCTGTCCCCTGTCACCACTCCTCTTCAATATAGAGCTTGAAACACTCGCTAGGGCAATAAGGCAAGAAAAGGACATTAAAGGAGTACTAATTGGAAAAGAGGAAGTAAAACTATCCCTTTTTGCAGATGATATGATAGTTTACCTAAGGGATGCTAAAAACTCCACCAGAAAACTCCTAGAAATGATTAAGAGTTTTACTAAAGTGTTGGGCTACAAAATTAATCTAGAAAAATCAGTAGGCTTTCTTTACACCAACAACAAGCAACTGAAGAAGGAATACAGGGAGACCTTCCCACTCACAAAAGCCCCCAAAACAATAAAATACCTAGGAACAAACCTAACCAAAGACACCAAAGATCTCTACAGCAAAAATTTCAAACTCCTGAAGAAGGAGACTGAAGAAGACATCAGAAGATGGAAAGACCTTCTATGCTTATGGATTGAAAAAATTAATATAGTAAAAATGTCTATTCTACCCAAATTAATATATAGATTCAATGCAATCTCAATTAAAATCCCCAAGAGTGGGGCTGGAGAGATGGTCTAGCAGTTAAGAGCACTGACTGCTCTTGCAGAGGACCTAGGTTCAATCCCCAGCATCCACATGGCAGCTGAGAACCATCTGTAACTCCAATTCCAGGAGAACTCCAGTTCCAGGGGAATCTGATGCCCTCTTCTGATCTCCATGGCATTGCATGACACGGGTGCACAAACCTACATGCAGACAGTACATTTAAATAAATAAATAAATAAATAAATAAATAAATAAATTCCCTGAGTTTCTTCACAGGCGTGGAAAAAAATAGGAATCCTTAAATTAGTATAGTAAAACAAAAGACCCTGAATAGCCAAAGCAACCCTGAGTGAAAAGAGCAATATAGAGGGGATCTCTATAGCAGACTTCGAACTATACTACAGGGCTATAGTCATAAAAACAGCCTGGTTGGACCAGCGTTGTGGTGCATACCTTTAATCCTAGCACTCAGGAGGCAGAGGCAGAGGCAGAAGCAGAGGCAGAGGCAGGAGGATCTTTGTGAGTTCAAGGCCAGTCTGGTCTACAGAGTTCCAGGACAGCTGGGGCTACAGGGAGACCCTGTGTCAAAAAGACAAAGAAAAGAAAGGAAAAGAAAAGAAAAGAAAAACAACCAAACAAAAAAATCACTTCCCCATTTAGGAGCCTTATAAGGGAGAAATATAACAAATATAAGAATATGTGGATAGAGATAATGTGATGCCTGCCGTGAGCATGGACTAGCATGGGCTATGTCCAAAGGAATCCAGGACACAAATATTATAATGCAATCTAATTTATTAATATCACACAGGTTTATTCTATAGTTCCAAAATCCTACTTCTATCCTGGACTGGCCTACTCCCCCAAGGCCTCTCTAAGCTCCTTGGAAGCAATGGACTTTGTCCTCACCAGGGAGTTCCAAGGAGCCAGATGATTGGCTCGAGCCAATCTCTCAGTCTGGTGCTGGGGCAGCTTCCAGACCAGCTGCTCTGGGCCATGTCAGGGGCCCACAGGGTCAGCACGTACTTCAGATGAACCAGTGTCAGAGAAGCAGCATGGCTGGGTGTTCTCATTTGCACTTTGTATGTCTCACACAGCAGGGGTCCCAGGGAGTGGGATGTGAGCGAGAGGTTCCTAGAGGCCTCTCACAGCAGGTCCCCCAGGGAGAGTGAGAGCAAAGTCATTCTGCCCTTCCCAGCTTAAGTAGCTGGTAGCCCAGCGGGAGGAGTGAACTTCGACCCAGATGTTAATCTCAGGCTTATGCATCAGGGTCCCGTTCCTTCATTCGTTAGTGGCCAGGTGGTGATTTGCTATCTGGGCTGATGCCCAGATCCTAGGAGGTGAGGGTGAGGCTGCTGGACCTTCTCTGGCCACCTAATAAGCTGTGCATGGTCAGCTTTGGGCTCTCCTGGGGCCCCTTCCCTCGCTGGGTTCAGGGCCCCTGTTATATTCTGGGTTGGTTATCTGAACAGCCTTGGGTTAGTGTGATTTCTGACTAAGCTGAATTAACTTTCCTGTTCTCTAAAGTTACAGCATTTCAAATCCACACATTTACTAATGTTATTATGCTCCTTACATGTGAGCACCGAATGTCTACTGAGGTGGTTGGGAGATCTGATATGGCTTATCTGACCTGGAGGATGATGATGTAATTGGAAAATATGTAAATATGGAGGTAGGGTTTGAGAAGATTCCAGAAACTAACAGAAGCCTGGTCTAAGAGTGGCAGAGGGCAAAGAACTCCAAGAAACAGCACATCGTTGTGTACAGTTGGGTAGAGGAGAGGAAATGGGACAGAAAGCTTACAAGTAACAGTAATGTGTGTGCTAGACCCTGGTCATAAGGGTCCTGGTATTCTTTTCAAGGAGCGAACTTTGTACTGAAAAATTATTGAAGGATTTCAAACAGACAAGGTATACAACCTGATGGATAAATTTGAAGAGCACTGTATCCTTTACTAATATGGAAACTTCGGAGCTTCAAGAATCTCCCTTATCACGCTTTTTGGAGCAGGAATACATCCTACAGGCTGCAGTGAAAAAAATGAGTTCTCAGGGCTGCCCAACTTACAGTAGAAGTTGAGTGGTAGTATATTTCTCCTACATAAAAAAAAAAAAAAATCATGAAGCTCATGGGGCCGGAGAGATGGTGCCATAGTTAAGAGCACTGGCTGCTCTTGCAATGGACTGGGGTTTGGTTCCCAGCACCTACATGGTGGCTAACATTGTCTGTAACTCCAGTTCCAGGGGGAGCCAAAGCCCTCTACTGGCCTCCATGGGGACTTCATGCACATGGTACATTTACATACGTGCAGGTAGGACATTCATACACATAAAATACAAAAGAAATTTTTTAAAAAATTAAAAAGAGCCATGTAGTTCTGCATGTATTGCTCTTTTGTATGGCAACTTACTACAATGAGAAACATTTCTTAAAACAGATTTTAATGATCCTATCTATCATGAAGTGTGAGGGGAATCATTAGAGAGACTGAGGGGGAAATACTACTTCCTCGTTGGTGTTTGACTTTGTTTCTTTTATCATTTATTGTCTTGGTGTAAAGGGAAATAATGTGCACTTATGTCCCCCTCACATCATCCACTCCTAAGAACTAGCACCATCTAGTCTTTACATTTAAAACTGCAAAGAGGTCATCCCACCAATCTAGAATCAGGAAAGGAAAAGTCCCTTTGGCAAGTTCTTGGTGATCAGATAAGATATATTGATGGCATTTTCCCAGTAGTGAGATTACCAGAACAGCTGCAACCAGCCACACCCAGGGTCTCATTACTTTGGATTGCACTTGCCTTGAGCTAGGCAAAACCCAGACTTCCCCGTGGGAAGTCTTCTCTCGCATCTTTCACACCTTTGCTTCCTCTTAATACTGAGTGTTTGTCAATCCCTGGTGAGGGCAGTTTCAAATTCCCTGGAAGGGGGCAAAGTTCAAGACAGAGAAGTGGTAAGTGATTCCCAGTTCGGGTAGTCGTACAGCAGAGACTTGGGGGTGCACAGTCCCTCACTGTTCATATACAGGCAGCCCTGATGAACAGAGTTCTGCACCCATAACTCTGTACAATGCACTGCTCACACTTGGGTTCTGTTCCAGTTTCTCTTCAATTGCTGTGAAAACACTCTGACCAACACCAGCTTGGGGAGGAAAGGGTTTATTCAGCCCACATCTCCCTGGTCACAGTTCATCATTCAAGGAGCCCAAGGTAGGAACTCAGGGCAGGAACCTGGAGGCAGGAACTGAAGTACAGGCCATGGAGGAATGCTTCTTACTAGCTTGCTCTTGTGGTTCATGCTCCAATTTCTCTCTCTCTCTTCTTTCTTTCTTTTTCTTTTTTTTAATAAAATTTATTATTATTTTTTAACAACTCTAGACCTGTGTCCCCCCCATTCCCCCACCCCACCAGAGCTCATGCATTCTGCCAAACATGCCTTTCATCTCTTTCTCAGTTTTTCTCAATATTCTCCATGAGGAAGTTGACTGTTTTGAGCAGAAGTTCATCGTTTCAGTCAGTTCTTTCTTTCTTTTCAATTGCTTTCTTATACAACATAGGATCACCTGCCCAGGGGTGTAACCACCCACAATGAGCTGGGCCCTCCCATATCACTCAACAATCAAGAACACCCTACAGATGCCACTACAGACCAGTCCAATGAGGGAAATTCCCAATTCCTCAACTCAGGTGAGTCAAGTTGAAAATAAAGCTGCCTAGCACAGGTCCCAAACTCTGACACCAGGGAGCTGCTGTTTAGATTAGTTATAATTTATTGAAGGTTTTTATATACCTGGTAATGTGCTAAATGTCGATTCTCATAATTACGTTCTATTAGCATTTTGACTGACTTTTTAATTTAAAATTTTCTTTATTTTTAATTATGTGTATGTATGTGTGTGTGTTTGTGTGTGGGTATGTGCCCATGAATGCAGGTCCCCAAGGAGGCCAGAGCTTTGTTCCTTCTGAGATTCTGTGTAGAATCTTTTGTCTCTTCCTAGCTTCCATTATTGTGGGAAAATCATGAGATCAAAGCCAAAGTTAGATGAGGAGAGGGAGTTTATTTCACGCTTTTCAAACTCTCATTACCTTGGGGCAGCCCATGGTCTTCTACTGAGGGGAATGATTGAACCAGCCTATGTTGGGTCCTGGGGACGAGGTATGTCCATCCTTTCTTAACTCTGTATTTGGCGAAATCATGTCAATTGGCCATAATGGGAGAGTATTTATGCCACATGTATTAATTTCCCAGGGCTGCCAAAAAAGGCATCGTGGAGAGTCTTTGAACAACAAAAATGCATTTTTTCATAGTTCTGGAGGCTCGTAGTCTGAAATCAAGGTATTTACAGAGCTTTTGTCCCCTCTGAGACTCTGAGCAGAATTCTCTGCCTCTTCCTGGCTTCCAGTGGTGGCCAATTCTTGGCATTTCATGACTTGTAAACAATACTTCACTGTGATCTCTGGGCCATGCCCCATGGCCTTCTCCCAGTGTGCACTCATCTCTATGTCTCTTCCCTTCCTCCTCCTCTTTTTAAATTTTTTTGCTATACTTATCTAATTATTTTGTGCCAGTGGGAGTGTATAATATGGCATGTGTAGGGGCTGGAGAGATGGCTCAGGGTTAAGAGCACTGACTGCTCTTGCAGAGGACCCAGGTTTGATTCCCAGAACCCACATGATGGCTAAGAACCGTCTTTAGCTCCAGTTCCAGGGGAATCTGATGCCCTCTTCTGACCTCCATGGCATGACATGGGTGCAGCAACCTACATGCAGACAGTACACTCACACACATTAAAAAACATATGGAAAGTGTAGAAGTCAGAGGATAGACTGCAGGGCCAGTTTTCTCCTTCTATCATGCAGGTCCGTGGAATCTCACTCACCTCAGCAAGTGTTGCAACAAGGCCTTTATCCTTCTTTACCCACTGAGCCATCTCACTATACTGTGGGACTGCTGCAGGGAAAGGTGGAGAGAGGTCTTTGGGGATGAAGCCCATGCTGAGTTCTTGGCTGGGACCCCAAAGGGCTCCCCAGGAGTCATAACTTGATAAATGTTTCATCTGGGTGGGGGACCTCATCGTCGTCAGTGTCAGTGGCTGGGGCACCTGCTGGTGCAGCATGTCTAGGACTTTGGAGGGGAAGAGCGGCTAGTCATCCTCCATGGGCAGGAGCTTTCCAATCATCTTCTCTAGAATTCTGTTCTGTTCTTTGGTCAAGGTGTCCAATTCAGGGTCAGTAGGGGGTAGCCATCCCTTGTATCTACTAGCTGAGCTGCTGGAAGTGAGGACTGAAGAGTCATAAGACCTCCTCCCTGTCCTGGGAGACTTGCTGCCCAGAAAGGAGGGTGGAAACAGATTTCCTCAACCCTTCCTCTGAGGACCTGACTTTTGCCCAGATGCCATCTTTCAGGTCTTAGTGGAGGATGCTATCACACTGGATGGAGGAGGGCTGGTTCCCTGTGGACAGGTGCTGAGATGGATTTTGGCAACAAGGTCCTTAAATAATGCAGGGCACTCACAAATATGGCGGCTGGAAGAGTGTTCTGATCTAATGGCAACCCCTTCTCTTCTGAGGATACCAGTTGTATTTGACTAAGATCCTACTCTGCTTGAGAATGACTTCACTTTAACAAATTATGTCTGCAGTGACAAAAAGTCTGCATCTTGAGATGGGAGAGGGGTTAAGAGTTCAACATATCTTTTGCATATGTGGTGTGTGTGTGTGTGTGTGTGTGTGTACTCATGTGCACACATGGAAGCTAATGGAGGACCAGAGGAGGACCCTGGTGTCCTGCTCTATAATTTTCCACCTATTCCTTTGAGACAGTGTCTCTCACTGAGCCCAGAGCTGGGCTGGTAGCCAGTGAGCCTAAGTATCCTATTGTATCTGCATGCTGCCCCCCAAGACTGGGGTTCTAGAAGAACAGATGACCATCCCTGTCCTGTAACATGGGTTCTGGGATTTTGAACCCAATTCTTATGCATAGCATATTCACTGAGTCAGCCCTCAGTCTCTTACCATATCTTTTAGGGGGATACAACCTAACCTAAAGTGTTATGGAGATCAGCAAACACTACACTTTAGGGATACTGAAATTTTTTAAAATTCAAGTTGTTAAGCCGGGCGTGGTGGCGCACGCCTTTAATCCTAGCACTCGGGAGGCAGAGGCATGTGGATCTTTGTGAGTTCAAGGCCAGCCTGGTCTACAGAGTGAGTTCCAGGACAGCTGGGGCTACAGGGAGACCCTGTCTCGAAAACACACACAAACACACACACACACACACACACACACACACACACACACACATGCACACATACACAAATTCAAGTTGTTGTATAGTTTTCAGCACATCTGTGTTGATCTATCACACAATATCAAGGGCTATCATGATCTCAAACTTCACTTTCCCATGACAGTTTTTGATTAGAAGCTTTCATATACAAGCATTGCTCAGTATAGAAGAATGGTTCCAGAACCATTACTATTACAGCCAGATACTAGTCTGGTTGCATTCTGTTGCTATGATGAAACATTGACCAAAAGCAACTTAGGAGAAGAAAGGGTTTATTTCATCTTGCACGTCCAGGTCACAGTCCATAACTGAAGGGAGTCAGGGCAGGGACTCAAGGCAGCAACCTGAAGGTAGGACTGCTTGCTGTTCTCCTTGGCATTACCTCCAACCAGGGAACTCACAGCCAAGGAAGTTCAGTAGAAGCCACAGAGGAATGCCAGTTGTTAGATAACACTCCAGCTTGCTCACAGGTTCACCTTTAGCTAGCTTTCTTGTACATCCGGATCCACCTGCTCAGGAAATGGTGTCATCCACACCAGGCTTCGCCATCTTAACTTCAATTAGGACAATCAAGACAATCTCTCACAGACTTGTCCATAGTCCAACATGATAGAGACAATTACTCAAATAAGACTCTTTTTTGGGGGGTGTCTTTTTTTGAGACAGGGTCTCTCTGTAGCTCCAGCTGTCCTGGAACTCATTACGTAGACCAGGCTTGCCTTGAACTCACAAAGATCCACCTGCCTCTGCTTCCCAAGTGCTGGGATTAAAGGTGCGCACCACCACGCCTGACCAAGACTCTTTTTAAACCTCCCCCCCACCAGGTGATTCTAGGCTGTATCAAGTTGGCAGATGCTAACTAAGATAGATACTCAAATCCTCAGATATTTAAGTTCCTTGTATAAATGACAGAGTATTTGTAAAGAACCTTCACACATTCTCCTACATACTTTAAAATGCCTCTAGATTATTTATAATACCTAATGTAATATAAATGACATATAGTTATTTTATTATATTATTAAAAGGATAATGACAAGAAAAATGTATGTACATGCTCAGTGAACACTTATTTTCAAATACTCCTGGTCTGCAGATGTGGGAGCCCTGGATAGGGAAAGGCAACTACATCCTCTTGGGCAGAGTAAGAATTAAATTGGAAAGCCTGGTGGGATTTTTTTCTAGCTATTCTTAGTCTTTTGCAGCTTTCCTTATGTATTTTCATTATAGAAACTTGGAAAAGAAAGTAGAGAGATGAGTTTTTAAAAATTATTTTTGTTGAGTTTTTGTGTACTTCATACAGAAATTCTCAATCAATCTTAATCCTCCATTGGCACCCTGCAACAGTCCCCTCACTAGAATTCATACACTCTGCATTTGTGCTAAGGGAGAGATGAGGTTTTTAAAAAGTCATCTATATTTTCATCATCCAAACAAAGATGTCATTAATTTTTTTCTATTATTATTTTTGGTTTTGTAGACAAGGTCTTCTTGTAGCCCCAGCTGGCCTGGAACTTATATAGACCAGGCTGGCCTCAATCTCACAGAGATCTGCTTGCCTCTGCCTCCTGAGTGCTGGGATTAGAGGCATGAACCAGCATGTCTGCCTTGTTACTAATTTTTGGGGCCAGTAAGACGGTTCGCTGGGCAAAGCATTTGCTGCAGAAGCCAGATTCAACCTGAGTTCCATCTCCAGAACCCACTTAAAGGTAGGAGAGAGCCGGAAGTTGTCCTCTGACCTCCACATATGCATGTATCCAACACAGTAATAATGAGTACAATTAAACTGTGAATGTATCTTAAAGCTTTTTTCATATTTCTTTGCCATTAGTATTTTTTTTTGCACGTGTGTTTAACTTACTTGAATACTTTGTCTTTTTTCTAACGTTTTCCAATTTATAATAAAGTATGTGAATTATACATGAAAACATTCTCCACTATAAAAATGAAGCTATAAGAAAAATCCATTTTGACAAACATGCCAATCCCTATCCTCTGGAGGGAAATACTTTGTCAATGAATTTCTGGGCATCAATATTCATATAAATGACATAGTTTTTCCAATAACTGAATGCTGTCCAGCATTCTATTACTATAACAAATGTCTCAGGCAATCCACTCCTAAAGAGGTTTGTTTTGACTCATAATTTTGGCAGTTGTAGTCTGTGACCAGTTTGCTTCCCTCTTTTTTTGGCCTTGTTATGTGAAAGCACATCACAATGGAACATGAAGAACAAAACTGCTCATCCAATAGGCAGGAAACAAGAGTGGGTCAGAGAGAGGCTGGGCTACCCAACAGTGACCCAGACACCTCTTACTGGCATCTCTCTGGGTACCAAGCCTTTATCATATGGGCATTTGACATCCACACTACAACATCATACTATGCATTTGATTCCACAGGGCACTCTTCCCTCCTGCCTACTAAATTGCTGATCTTTAAGAACTTTTACATTGGGTTTTATCTTTCCTTAACTGTGGCATATTTCATTCAATTGATGTGCCCTGACATGTCATTTTTTTCTGTTGCTGAGCTTTAGGTTGTTTTCAGTCTTTCATGATTAGAACCGTGAAATGATGAAAATAATTATTTATGCCTCTGTGCACACATGCAAATGCTTCTTCAAGACAAATGACAAGAAGCAGAACTTCTGAGTTGCAGAGTATTAGCAATTAAATATCGTGCCAGACTTCTTTGAAAACAGCACCAATGACCTTTCCCACCACCAGTGCAGTATCTCTGCACGTTCTAACTACCAATGGTATTATGTTGTGCTGGATAGCTTTAGTGTCAACTTGACACACCTGGGTTGAGGGAGCCTCAATTGGGGAATTGGCTCCATTGGATTGGCCTGTGGCCACATCTGTGGAGTATTGTCTTGATGGTCAAGCAGTGTGGAAGGGCCCGGCCCACAATGAGTGGTGCCACCCTGGGCAGGTTGTTGTGTACTGTATAAGAAGGCGGACTGGGCATGAGCCAGGGGAGCAAGCCAGTGAACAGCATTCTCCATGGCCTGTGCTTCAGCTCCTACCTCCAGGTTCCTGCCCTGAGTTCTTGCCTTGGGCTCCCTGAACGATGAACTGTGACCCAGGAGATGTAAACTGAATAAACCCTTCCTCCCCAAGTTGGTGTTGGTCAGAGTGTTTTGTCACAGCAATTGAAGACAAACTAGGACAGAAATTGGTACCAGAAGAGTGGGGTATTGCTGTGACAGACCTGACCTTGTTGTTTTGGGGAAGGATTGTGGAGGCATTTGGAACTTTGGGCTGGGAAGATCATTGAATGCCTAAAGATTGTTGCTGTGGAGCTTGGAGCAGTTTTGCTGAAGGAGTTGTAGAAGATGGAGGCCTGGCTTGTGAAGTTTCTAGTTTCAAAGGAGAGCAGAGATCATCAGGACTGTGTAATCTGTGGGTTCTGGTCAGCTGGGGCTGTGGAGAATCAGCTGTAAGTAACAAGAGACCAGAACCTGAAGTGAAACTTTTGTGGTACTGGGGCAATTGATGCTGGTTAGCTGGGGCTGAAAAATCAGCTGTAAGTAACAAGAGACCAGCATCACTGAGGTGAAATCTTCTGGGGAGAATATCTTCAAGGTCAGCACACAGAAGCTGTGACCCAGAAAGGGCCTGAGCCTCCATCTCGAGCCAGAAGCCGGACTTGGTAACGTGTAAGAGTCTCCTATATGGTTCCGGTGTTGAAATTTGAGGGGGTCACAGAGAGCAGCCGAGGCTTGGCACTGTGAGAGGTCAGGAAAGACCATTGGTGGAAGTGCACCTCGGTTGCTGTGAAGACCCCAGGATTGCAGGGGTCATGGAGAGAAGCTGAGGCTTTGCACCAGGAGAGGTCAGAAGAGACCATTGGTGAAGGTGCTGCCTCAGTTTCAGTAGCGACCCCAGCTTTTTGGAGATGCCGGTACCCTGGGACGACCACCAAGAGCAGCGGTAGGTGTAGAATGGAGTCGGCCTGGGCCTGCGAGATGAGTGTGCCACGGACGGCAGAGTCGGAGAGGGGGAGCTGCCGAGACCCTTTGGAGCCCAGAAGATCGTGAGTGAATCCCAGGTGTCCAGCCTTGAGCTACTTTGCTGGACTTAGGTTTTGTTTGAGTGTGCCTGATTCTTCCCTTTGAAATAAGACAGTACTTGTTTTGGATTTTACAGCAGCCCACAGTTAAGAGACTTTTAATAGACTGTGAACTTTTAAGTGTTTGGACATTTTAAGGACTGTGGGGCTTTTAAGGTTGTACTGTCTTAGGTTGTGATTAATGTTAACATCATACTTTGGGGATAAGAACTGGAAAGGTGGTGGTTTAATAGTGATGTGTTTTGTGTGTCAAGTTGACAAGGGGTCAATTGTGCTGGATAGCTTTAGTGTCAACTTGACACACCTGGGTTGAGGGAGCCTCAATTGGGGAATTGGCTCCATTGGATTGGCCTGTGGCCACATCTGTGGAGTATTGTCTTGATGGTCGAGCAGTGTGGGAGGGCCCAGCCCACAATGAGTGGTGCCACCCTGGGCAGGTTGTTGTGTACTGTATAAGAAGGCGGACTGGGCATAAGCCAGGGGAGCAAGCCAGTGAACAGCATTCCTCCATGGCCTGTGCTTCAGCTCCTGCCTCCAGGTTTCTACCCTGAGTTCTTGCCTTGGGCTCCCTGAGTGATGAACTGTGACCCAGGAGATGTAAACTGAATAAACCCTTTCCTCCCCAAGTTGGTGTCAGTCAGAGTGTTTTGTCACAGCAATGGAAGACAAACTACAACATATTTCCTTTTCAGTTTACCATCTGATAGGAACATGGGTGTTTTAGCATCTCTTCAATTGCTGTGACAAAACACTCTGACCAATACCAACTTGGGGAGGAAAGGGTTTATTCATCTTACATCTCCCAGATCACAGTTCATCATTTAGGGAGCCCAAGGGAGAAACTCAGGGCAGGAACCTGGAGGCAGGAGCTGAAACACAGGCCATGTTTCTTACTGGCTTGCCCCCCTGCCCATGCTCAACCTGCATTCTTATATACCCAGGGGTGGCACCACCCACAATGGGCTGGGCCCTCCCATATCCCTCAACAATCAAGAGAATACTCCACAGACATGGCCACAGGCCAGTCCAATGGAGGAAATTCCCCAATTGAGGCTCCCTCAACCCAGATGTATCAAGTTGACACTAAAGCTGTATTAGTCACTTTTCTGTTGCTGTGATAAAACCACCATGAGCAAGGGAACTTATAAAAGGAAGAGTTTATTTGAGCTTAAGATTGACAGTTCCAGGGAATTAGAGTCCATTGTGGTGGGAGGCATGGTGGCCGGGGCTGGAGCAGCAAGCCGAAGGTCACATCTCGCAATGAGCACAGGAAGCAGAGAAAGAAACTGGAGATCACAAGTCTTGTTATACTCACTAAACCCACCTCCAATGACATACTTCCTCCAGCATGGCCACACCTTCTAAGACCTCCAAGAACAGTGCCACCAACTGGAGACAAAATGTCTGAATACTTAAAGCCTATGGGGGACACTCATTCAAACCACCACAAAAGCTATCCAGTACAAAGGCCTTCACTGTTTTTCAGAGTTGCCTTTTTTTTCTTTTTGAGACAGGGTCTCCCTGCAGCCCCAGCTATCCTGGAACCTGGAATTCACTATGTAGAGTAGGCTGACCTCAAAATCACAGAGATCTGCCTACCTATACCTCCCAAGTGCTAGGATTAAAGGTGCACACCATCACACATGGCCAGGGTTGCATTTTTATTTTATTTTTATTTTTTTATTTTTTTTATTATTATTATTATTTTCTTGGTCTTTTTGAGACAGGGTCTCCCTGTAGCCCCAGCTGTCCTGGAATTTGCTCTGTAGACCAGGCTGGCCTTGAACTCACAAAGATCCACCTGCCTCTGCCTCCCAAGTGCTAGGATTAAAGGCGTGTGCCACCGTGCCTGGCCAGGGTTGCATTTTTAAGATTGCTAGAGAGAGCCTCTTCATTCAGGATATAACACCTCCGCCTGCCTCCTTAACCAGGACACAAACATCTATTCTCTCTCACAGGAAGATTTCTACGGAAGCCATGGCCACCTTTGTGGAGCTCAGTTCCAAAGCCAAGATGCCCATCGTGGGCCTGGGCACCTGGAAGACTCCTCCAGGAAGAGTCAAGGAAGCCATGAAGTAGACATTGATGCTGGATATCACCACATTGACTGGTCCTATGCGTATTATGAGAATGAGGTAAGAGAAGCCATCCAAGAGAAGGTCAAAGATAAGGCTGTGAAGCAGGAAGGCTTCATTGTGAGCAAGTTGCGGCCCACCTGCTTTGAGAGAAAACTGCTGAAAGAAGTGTCAGATGAGAAACGACATGGACTTCAGCCCAGGGGAAGAAGATATTCCCCAAAGATGATAAAGACAAGGTTCTCACCAGTTAAATAACATTCTTGGATGTCTGGGAGGTCATGGAAGAACTGGTGGATGAGGGATTAGTGAAGGCCCTGGGTGTCTCCAACTTCAACCACTTCCAGGTTGAAAGGATCTTGAACAAACCTATACTGAAACATAAACCAGGTATCAATCAAGTTGTTTGTCACCCATATCTCACCCAGGATAAACTGATCCAGTACTGCGGCTCCAAGGGCATCACCTACGGCCCAGTGGCTCTCCAGATAGACCATGGGCCAACCCAGAGGACTCTTCAGTACTGGATGATCCAGAGATCAAAGCAATCACTGCAAAGTGCAAAAAATCCATCAGCCCAGGTTCTGATTAGGTTCCATATCCAGAGGAATGTGGTGGTGATCCCCAATCCTGTGACACCCTCACACATATGTGAGAACTTTCAGGTCTTTGACTTTAAGTTGAGTGACAAAGAGATAGCCACCATTCTCAGCTTCAGTAGAAACTGGAGGGACTGTTTGCTGCCTGAGACCATCAATATGGCTACAATGGGGATACTGAAGCTGCATCACCTGGTGAGACTGCTGAGTGGGCCCACCCTCCTTGGCTGATGTGCAGCTCACTCCTTCTGAGTCTTATTTTAGCCATGGCTGTGACATGCTGTATCTGTCTTGATATAGCCAAAATCTAGCTGATGGTGTATTTAAATTTGGGGGGGGGGCAACTGTTCCATGGAAATGTGACTCAGAGAAGCAAATGACAATTGATTTCGCTGATCTGATCTGATCTGATCAAATGTTTGTTAAACCATAGGAACTCTGATAACACCAAGGATGTAAAGACAAAATAATAAAAATAACAGTAATAAAGAAAAAATATTGCTTGAGAAGGTGAGATTATTTACTACTTATATTTAATTTGGTAACTTTCACTGTCTTCCTGCATTCAGAACCCATAAGCTCTTTAAGGGCCCAATCTTCAGTGTATATAAAGCTTAGGCTCTTGTATATTTTATAACTGGCACATTATGTAAATGAAGTCAGTGTCTCATTTGAATTCATGTTCTCTCTCAGTTTATTAATGTGTCTGTTTCTATCTCTGATGTTAATTTAGAAGTTTGTAGGAAGCTTTCTTTTTATGCCAAACAGGACCATGTGGCCCTGCTAAGGGAAGGGGAACACAGTTCCCGCTTTGGAGACACTGTAGGGAGCTGACCCCTTGGCGCAGAGGCCAGCCAGCTACTTCTGTAGCCCAGCCTGAGTGGTACTTCCAACTCAGGCCCTTAGCCTGGACCCACGAGACACGTGTTCCACTCTTGGCCGTGACTTCCTACCTGCCCAGAGACTGCTGAACCCTGGACAGGAATTTCAGGCTGATGGCTAATGGCCTGTCTTCAGCCTATGTCCACTCACAACACCAGCTACCCAGATTGGTGGCCCACAAGGGGAACCTTTTTCCAACCCACTGGCCACCAGAATGAAATGCAGGCCTATCTTGGCCTGTATGTGCACAATAATTAATAAAAATAATAGCTGGGAATTCCGTGATGTTATTATGAAATTCAAATGTATTCCTTGCTACAGCCTGCTTTTATAAACTAAATGACATCAGTTCCCAGGACCAATCATAAGTCCCCCAACTCCGCCACTGCACACCGTTGCCCCACCCAGCGTCGCACACCGAGGCCACATTGTTTGCTCCTCCTTGGGGTGGGGTCAGACCCTTGGCCCCGAGGTGCATTGAGGCGTGCTAGTTGAAAGCTAGCCTGCATTTTAAACGGATTTGAACTGGATCTTCCCACAGAAGTTACCTCAAAGAAAGTTTCCATCAAAGTCATGCATGGAAGAAAATATTAAGTAAATCATCTAACATGGTAATCAGCTTCTCTGTCTCATTCAGGGGGGATGAGAATTCAGTTTGAATTCCGGAATCCCTAAAGATCACTTTCAATTATATACAGTTTATAGTAAAAACTTAACTGATATGATCAATACTAGTAGTTAGTTGTTTAATCATAAAAGTGCACAAAAGCAGAGTTGTAAAAACTAAAACACATAGTAAGCATATACATAATTTTTTCAAAATTTTTAATAAAAATATTCCATTTTTATTTTTTCAAAGCCAATTTTTTTCCACATATAACCATTTTATAACAAGTGTAAATTATTTTACAGATCCTTGTAACAAACACTATTCCATCCTTAAGAGAACAGTTCTTTAACCATTATCAAAAATTGCATTTAAATACTTTTAAAAAAATTTATTTTATTTATTTATTTATTTATTTATTTATTTATTTATTTATTTATTTATTTATATGAATGTACTGTCTGCATGTAGGTTTGTGCACCCGTGTCGTGCAATGCCGCGGAGATCAGAAGAGGGTGTCGGATTCCCCTGGAACTGGAGTTCTCCTGGAATTGGAGTTACAGACGGTTCTCAGCTGCCATGTGGGTGCTGGGGATCGAACCCGGGTCCTCTATAAGAGCAGTCGGTGCTCTTAACCGCTAGGCCTTCTCTCCAGCCCTCAAAGTACTTTTATGGCACTAAAATAAATACATCATCAAAATACAGGAACATTATGAAAAGTATGTTGAACAAGTTGTAATAAAGATTACTTTTGCTTTGATAATTCATAGTAACTTAACCAGAAAATTCAGAGTTGAAAAGTTAGAAATGTACTTCTATATACCGTCTTGCAAGAAATACATGATCACAGTTTTGGAAAAAACAACTTATATCCAATTGCACTCCAAGCCCAAGATGTTTGCTTATTTTCCTGTTTCTTTCCTGGGCAATTTATATTTTCCAGAGTAAACCTGCAGTAAGTAGTCTATACATTAACAACTTCACAACTTTTAAATCTTCAAGGAAACATCTACTGATGATTATCTTTTAGAAAACTTTTGAGAACATTCTTTACACTAAAGAACATTTTCACGGTTAAAAAAAAAGGCAAGTTATTGCCAATGACAGTTCTTCCTCGACTAGAACCTTTCCTTGTATGTCTACATGGACACACGAGAAACCCCCTTGTGTCTTCTGGTCAATTATAAACTTGGCAATCCACAAAGGAGGCTTTTTTGTAGGTACATGAAAACCATTCTTGTCAGAGGCCCCTCATAAAATACACAGAGAATTATATATTGATTATAACTATGCAAATAAAATCATTTCATTATAGGCCTATGCATTTTCTTCTTACAGATTCCTGAACATATTAAAAATTAAGTGACTATATCTGAAAGATAAGTTGATTTTAATATCCTTTTGTTTTCTTAGAGACAGAGTCTCCCTGTAGCCTCAGCTGGCTTGGAACTTACTATGTAGATCAGGGTGGCTTCAATCTGCCTGCCCTTGTCTCCCAAGTCCTGGGATTAAAGGTGTATGCCACCATGCTCAGCTAATATCCTTTTTCTTATGGTAAGGAAAGTAATTATTTTAGTTCACTGCTGTGTAAACATTACCAACAATAAATCCTTTTTATCCTGTACCTGTTCATTTCCTAGGTACAGAGCAAAATGAAAACGCTTTCCTTTGTCCTCTAATCTAACAAAAAGACAGAATTCTGGCATGTGGAAGGCTGGGAGCTATGAAAGCAAGCGTCCTTAACACAGAATGCAAAGCAGAGGGCTAAATCAGGACATCTAGTCATAAACATGGTTCCCTTTTATTATTCCTGAGCTTTTAGTAAAAATCTCATTCACATGCTCTAGCCCCATCTCACCTGTGCTGCGGAAGACAAGGCATAGATTTATGCTATGATTAGTTCAGGTTAAAGGATATATAGCTTGAGTAAACTATGGGATTCGGATAAAGCTTGAGGTGGGGAAGCTACATCAACCGTCCATGGTGAAGAACATAGACATGTTTTCACATGGCAGAGGCCTAGTTCACAATTTCCTGCAAAGTGGTAGATATACTGTAACCAAGAGTCCAAATGGAGCTGGCAAATGTCTCAGATATGATGAATCCTAATGTTTGTAGTAGGTATCAGGAATAGACTTTGTTGTTTTCATTTTCTAAGACAGTCTTATTCTGTAGCCAGGCTAGCACTGATCTCACGTTAATCCTCTTGCCTCATACTCCCAAGTGCCGTAATTATAGATGTGAGCCACCAGTGTAACCAGGAATTGGCCTTTCTAAAAAGATTCCCAAATGTTTCTTTGTCAAAACTTCTTTCACAATCATATGTGTTGTGTCTTTTTCATTGTCATGAGTGTATAGTGGTGTCTTCCAGAGGCTGATATGTGATTTTGTAACAGAGTAAATACAGAAAGAGATATGAGACTCCACTTATCTTCATAAAGTCAGACAGTAAAAATATTTGCTGCTGCTGCTGCAAAAAAGCCACTTTTTTCGCTAAATCTTTTTACATTCAAAGCCAATTTTTATTGAAGCTTTGTGCATTTCATACAAAATTTCCAATCAAGTCTCGACCCATCCCCCTTCTTTGCCCCCCCACTGGAGCTCATGCATTCTGCCAAACATGTTTTTCATCTTTTTCTGTCTCTTTTAAAATTTTTGATGCTGAAGTTTACTGTTTTGAGCAGAAGTTCACTATTTCAGTCAGTTTTTGACCCGGTCTTTTTGTTATTGTTGTTGTTGTCGTCGTGGTCGTCGTTCCTTCCAATCTACATCACTTCAAAATATGCATATATGCATGCCACATATATCTTTTAGCGTCTTTAGCTTATGATTTCTTTTTTTTTTTATTAGGCTGAAAGATGTCATGTTTGAAGGCTCCTCCTTGGCAAGCTCAGACAACTATTAGTCCTGCCCTTATGCTCCACTCTGGGGTTTTCCCTTCCCATGGTCACCAAATGAGGTCCAGTAAGCACCACATCCTGTCTTGATCCTCCTTACTGGTCTCTGTGATACAGCCTGGGTAGTCCAACAACAGCAATCAATACTCTGAAGAGGCTGAAACCCCAGTAGTAGCTCGGTCCAGAAGCTGAATGTCTCAGCAGTCCCCAACTGGCGCTGAAGATTTGGAGGATTCTTGGAGAGACATGAGTCTTCAGTCCATATTGGAAGGTTGAAAAGCTGTGTCTCATGTCTTTGAAGGATGGCAAAAGAAGTGGCGCCTCTGGGTAGCTGTACTTGCCAGTAAGACAGGAAAAACAGCTGTGTTTTTTTTTTTTTACTAAGATCTCGGGCCTTACTATTTATTTCTGGTTATACTTTCCTTTTGGATGCTTAAGGCCACACAGTGAGCCCAGATTAATCAAGGTTTTTGTTTTCTCAAGGTCAGTTGAGCATCTGGTCCTTGGTTTTTTTTGGGGGGGGGGCTGGCTGGTTCCTTTTGGCTTTTCATTTACCAGTTCCTTCCACTTGAGGACAAAATCAGGTCTTGCTAGACCAGGCTTCCCTTTTTTGAAGCATGAGCAGACTTTTCTCTTTACACACTGAATACTAGCTGAAGTCCCATTAGTGGATCTCCAAGACCTCCCTGCACAGAAAGACTGGTGACTCACATTTGCAAGAGATGCTCCCATGCATAGTCCCCTGGGACTTAGTTGATCTCTGAGGGCAAGGAACAAAGTTATCTCTTAAGTCCTTCAAATTGGTATGGACCTTAAGTATGGTCATTAAGCATTCAGAAAGGCTAAGTTACACCAGCCTGATACTTTTAACTACTGTATAATATTTTAGAAAAGGCTTGGACAAAAGCTCAAGCAGCCTTGTATAAGAAATACTAAGAAGTACTCCCATTATATACATAATTTTTTAAAGATAATTTATTATGCCCCACTGACAGTAATGAGGTTATTATTTAACCTCCCTGTAACTTTGTGTTCTGATAAATTTGTGTAGGCCACTTACTTTAAGGAACATCATCATGATATCCAGAATATATTTAGTAGCTGATGTGATTCCAAGAACAGAGACAATGTCCTACTTATTTGTGATCCACACCAGAGTTGAGGAACTAATCCCTTTAAAAAAATTAAAAAGTCATGTGAACAGGACAATTCTTCTATTTTATTTATTTATTTATTTATTATTTTATTTATTTATTATTTTATTTTATGTGTATGAGTGTATTGGCTATATGCATGTGAGTACACCCATGTCATGTAATCAATGTCTGTGGAGGTCAGAAGAGGGTGTCACATTCCCCTGGAACTGGAGTTATGGATAGTTGGATTCCCCTAGAATTAGAGTTATGGACAGTTGTTATCTGCCATGTGGGTACGAGGAACTGAGTCCTGGTCATCTGCAAGAGCAGCCAGTACTCTTAACTGACGAGCCACCTTTTCAGCCCCAATTCTTGTCTTTTAATATCTACTAGCAGAGAAAGTCCAATGCACAAGGAGTGTTCTTTGGTTCCTTGTAATAAGTAGGATGCCACCTGCTCCATCTGACACACTACGAGTTAGGAGTCACACTTTCATAGCAGTCAGCACATTGCTCCTGCACACAGTAAGTGCTCTGTGTCTGTGGAACTTGTAAAAACAGAAGACATCACAGCAAAAGAACTGCATTAGACCAAAGCTTGTCTATTGTTTTAGTCAAAATGTGATTCGTGGAGCTAGAGATATGGGTCAACGGTTAAGACCACTGGTTTGTTCTTGCGGAAGACACAGGTTCCAATTCCAGCATCCACGTGGTGCCTAACAACAGCCGGTATCTCCAGTTCCAGGGATCTGATGCCCTCTTCTGTCCTCCTCCGGTACACTTACATGCAGGGATAACACTCATACACATAAAATAAAATAAATTGCTTCCTCAGAAACACCAAATGGAGGATGACACCTGTGCAGTGGGAGGGCCTGGAGGACCCGGGGGCCCAGGCTTGGGAGGCCGTGGTGGCTTCTGTGGAGGATTTGGTAGTGGTTTCGGGGCTGTGGTGGGGTCGTGGCCCGGAGTTGCGGTCGGGGCCTCAGGGATTGTGGAGGCAAAGCTGAAGACAAGGAGTGGATCCCAGTCACCAAGCTGGGCCACCTGGTCAAGGACATGAAGATCAAATCCCTGTTCTCCCTACCTATTAAGGAATCTGAGATTATTGACTTCTTCCTGGGAACATCCCTTAAGGATGAGGTGTTAAAGATCATGCCAGTGTGTAAGCAGACCCGGGCTGGCCAATGGACCAGGTTCAAGGCTTTTGTCGCCATTGGGGACTACAACGGTCATGTTGGTCTGGGTGTTAAGTGCTCCAAGGAGGTAGCCACTGCAATTTGAGGGGCCATCATCTTGGCCAAGCTTTCCATTGTACCTGTGCGGAGAGGCTACTAGGGAGACAAGATTGGCAAGGCCCACACCGTCCCATGTCGCTGTGGCTCTGTACTGGTGCGCCTCATCCCTACTCCCAGAGGTACCGGCTTTGTCTCTGCTCCTGTGCCCAAGAAGTTGCTCATGATGGCTGGTATTGATGACTGCTACACATCAGCCAGGGGCTGCACTGCCAACCTGGGCAATTTCACCAAGGCCACCTTTGATGGCATCTCTAAGACCTACAGCTACCTGACTCCAGACCTTTGGAAAGAGACAGTCTTCACCAAGTCTCCCTATCAGGAATTCACTGACCATCTTGTGAAGACCCACACCAGAGTCTCAGTACAGAGAACCCACGCTCCAGCTGTGGCCACTACCTAGAGCTTTTTTTATGAAAAAAATAAAGTGAGCCCAGTGTGGTGGGGGTATCAAGTCCAGCTGAGGCTACAGGGAGACCCTGTCTTAATAAAGTGAATGAAGTCTGTTAAAAAATAAAAATAAAAATAAAATAAAATAAAAAAGTGATTCCTTTTAAGTGAAATTTCTTTTTCATTAGATAATTTGTAGTTTTTTCTTTTTTTTGGTATTTTTGAGGCAGGGTCTCCCTTTTAGTACCAGCTGTCCTGGAGTAGATAATTTATTTGTAATTACAACTATTCTCTAAGTGCAGATGCCTAATTGGCATCTGGGGCCATCGCCTGTAGAAGTGTGACCACACCACAGCTTCTGCCAAACTGGAGGGATTAATAATTCTAAATTATTTGAACCCAGTCTTTTCCTCCCTGGTATGGATAACTGAGAGTTAACTGATTCTATTTTTCATAGTTACTAGTTTATTCATTATATAATATTATTGACTTAGTGATATAGTAAGGTAATAAAGCCAAAAGATTACTATAAAGATATCAATTATAGCAATATTCTAATATTCAAATTTTATATGCATGCAATTATTTTAATAATGGAGCTTTTTAATTAATTAATTAAAGGCATGTGCCACCATGCTGGGATTAAAGGCATGTGCCACCATGCCCAGCTAGGGTTTTTTTGTTTGTTTGTTCTTCGTCTTTTGAGACAGGGTTTCCCTGTAGCCCCAGTTGTCCTGGAATTCACTCTGTAGACCAGGCTGGCCTTGAACTCACAAAGATCTGCCTGCCTCTGCCGCCCAGTGCTAGGATTAAAGGCGTGTGCCACCATGCCCAGCTAATAATGGATCTTTTTTAAACCTAGGGTTTAGTCAGGCCTTTAATCCCAGCACTCTCGAGGCAGAGGCAGGTGGATCTCTGTGAGTTCAAGGCCAGCCTGGTCTACAAAGTGAATTCCAGACCAGCCAGGGTTACAGGGAGACCCTGTCTCAAAAGACGAAGAACAGACAAACAAAAAACCCCTAGCTGGGCATGGTGGCACATGCCTTTAATCCCAGCACTTGGGAGGCAGAGGCAGGCAGATCTCTGTGAGTTCAAGGTCAGTCTGGTCTATAGAGCAAGTTCCAGGACAGCTGGGGCTACAGGGAGACCCTGTCTCAAAAACACCAAAGACAAACAAACAAACAAACAAACAACCTAGGGTTTAGTGCATGCTGAATGCTACTAGTGAATTATAATTCTAGCCAATCATTGTTAAATTTTAAATAATTAAAGACATAAAAGTCACAAACCAAATTCTTTATATAGTATTTTCTTGCTTATCCTTAAATTTTAGAAAATTTCAATTTTTCCTTCTTTGAACTACCTAGAGTATTGTGTCTGGGCAAAGGGTTATTTTATGTTTATCATCGTTTTGCATATGTGGTGGATGTGAGCATGCACATGTATGAGTGTGCTTATAGAGGCCAGAAGTCAGTGTCGTGTGTCTTCTTTGACTGCTATCTACCTTAGTCTTTGAGGAAGGGTCTCTACTGTATCTCATCTATTTGGCTAGGCTAAGCAGGCCAGTGAGCTCCAGAGAACCTACCTATCTCTGCACCCTCAATGCTAGTGTTATAGATACACTGTGCCATCTTCCCTGGCTTTTATGTGGGTGCTGGGAACCCTAGTATAGGCCCTTGTGAGGGCACTTTACCAACTGAGCCATCTCTGCAGCCTGGAAATTCCTAGATTTTATCTAAATGCTCTGTGTAATAGACTTATCCTTTGGCTTCTATGTTTTTCTTGATTGTAGATTCAAATCCCCAAAGGGTTACCTCTCTGCTTTTGACAGGGACTGACTAATTAGGTTTAACCATAGACACAACAACTTAAACTTCTGTAAGTAGTTTACTTAAAATTATGGTCAAGTAGTACATTTTCTGTCTTGTGAGGGTCTTCTATTCAATGTAAAAAAGCACAACTTTATCAGAAGTTATTAAGACATTTATATGTAAAATATATCTCTACCTTCTAAACTTAAGGGCATTGCTTAAAGTCAAGACACATGTATTTATAAGAAAATATATAAGGTTAGGGCTGGAGAGATGGCCTAGCGGTTAAGAGTGCCGACCGCTCTTGCAGAGGACCCGGGTTCGATCCCCAGCACCCACATGGCGGCTGAGAACCATCTGAAACTCCAATTCTAGGAGAACTCCAGCTCCAGGGGAATCTGACACCCACTTCTGACCTCCGCGGCATTGCACTACACGGGTGCACAGACTTGCATGCAGACAGTACATTCATACACATACAGAAATAAATAAAAATTAAAAAAAAAGAAAATATATAAGGTTATGAAATACATGACTAATATTTTTGTCTTGATGTACAAATAAATGGTAACACAAAATGCATTTTCTTTTTCTTTCCTATTGTTATTTTCCCAAAGGTGATTATTATAATTTAATAGTTTTAAAAACTTTATAATGTAAAGCATTGATTATACTTAAAATTCTGCCCACTGTAATTTAGGCACTGATTGAAGTATTAGGCTCCAGCAGATTAAGAAAGATATATATATGAATATTTAAATTAAATATAATTTGACAGGAGTGTTGAATAAGGAAACTGAAGTCTGTAGGGAATCCTGAATATAGGAATATAAATCTACTTGAGGGAAGGGGCAATGAGAAGAGGAAATTCAAGACAGTGTGTTGCTAGCATGGGCACTATAATATGAAATTATTAAGTGACATAATTTATCCAAAGACATGCCAGTAGTTTAATGCATTTGGAACCTAGGAAATGAGGTAGGGATGTATGGAAGAAGTAGTTGGAAAGGCAAGGAGGTTAGAGACATATTGGGGCAGGGATGCTGTTGAGAACTTGAGATATTATAAAGCAGAAATAGCAAATGGGCCATGCACCATGCAGGCAAGGTTCTGAACTAAGGGAGTGATGGTAGGAAACGGGGGACAGCATCAGGAGCATTAAGAACTGGAACTCATAGAATGTAGTTGACATGAGTTGGGAAGGATAGAAGCCTAGAACGTTTCCTGAAATTATGGCTTAGATAACTGCGTTTTATGAATGTGGTCCATAGCAGAAAAGAGTAGAAGGGTGATGATAACAACACTGGTTTAATGAGTTAGACAAGGCAAACAAATCTACAGAAAGCAGAGGCAGGTACTCGGTGCTGGAAGCAGGTGGATTTACATGCAAGAAAATCAGCAACAGCTTCTGAGTAAGCGTTCAGCAGTTATTGGCAAAGTCTAAGGGAATGTCTGAGATTGTCTAGAGAAGAATAGAGTGTCACAAGAGAAGACAGCCAAAGAAGAAACACTAGGAAGCAAAAATATCTATAAGACAGGGAAAGGAAGATAAAACTTTGGCTTCTGGTTGAAGACAGTTCAGTTAGCCAAATATCAAGGTCCTACTACAAGACTAATGAAAATTTACAAGAAGATGAAAAAATCGTTGTAACTTTGGAAGCAAAACATAAAACCCAGGCATTTGTTAGAATCTTTGAGAAGCTTTCCACTCAATACTAAGCATGTGTGAATACTTCGCATGAAATTTGGAATCTACATAAGTATTTACTTGCAAGACTGTAAGTAAAATTGAAATAAAGAACAACAGCAATGGAGTTTGAAGTTGCATAAATCAGCAATTTTATCATTGGGTATTTAACTAAGAGGAATGAGCATATATAATATATATATGGTATTTATATACATTATATATATATTATATATATATATTATATATATGGTATTTTTGAGACAGGGTCTCCCTGTAGCCCCAGNACACACACAAACACACACACACACACACACACACACACACATACAATTTGAAACTCAAAGGAGTTACTTGCTATAGAATTCCTTGAATGAAACAATGAGCTGGATGGAGAACTTCTACGTCTAAAAGATTATGCTTACTGTGCTTACTGTTTTATTTTATTTTTTTATTTTTTTTATTTATTTATTTATTTTTTTTGGTATTTTTGAGACAGGGTCTCCCTTTTAGTGCCAGCTGTCCTGGAGCTCACTCTGTAGACGAGGCTGGTCTTGAACTCACAGAGATTTGTCTACCTCTGCCTCCGGAGTGCTGGGATTAAAGGTGTGCCACCATGCCTGGTTTAAATATTTTTTAAAGAATGGATAAATGTTGTGGACTGGAGAGATGGCTCAGCAGTTAAGAGCATTGGCTTTCTTGAAAAAGACCTGGGTTTAAATCCACGTGGAGGCTAACAACCTCACAGAACTCCAGTTCCAGGGGAATCTGACGCCTTCTTCTGTCCTCAGCAGGCATTGCACAACACAGGTGCACTTACATACATGCAGGTAATACACGCATATACATAAAATAAAATAAAAATAATAAAAATATTAAAAAGAATAGACAAATGCCATAGTTTTGTTTAAGATGAATAAAAGTACAAGATAAAAACAACTCAGATGTCCATGAGAAATAAAATGGAAAAGTGTATTAGGTGTATTGATACAACAGAATACTACCTGGCAAAGAAAATTAATGAATTACAAGAAAGAAATTTGCAAATATCATGTGCAGAAGCAATACCTTAAAAATATATGTTGATTCCATGAATTTCAAAGACAAAATTAATCTGATGTGGTAGAGGTCAGAATAGTAGTATCTTTGGGCCACTGATTAGGAAGGTTTGAGAGAAGCTGTTGAGTACCAGAAATGTTCACAGTGGGCTCAGCAGGCAAAAGTGATTGCCGGAAGCCAGAAGCCAGAAGCCGTGCATTTGATCCTCACAACTCAAGGAAAAGTGGAAGGAGAAAACTAACTTCATAAAATTCTCTGACCTCCATACTCTCACTGTGGAATCTGTGTATCTGCATGCACATACTCACACACACATATACATCATGTATACATGCACACACATTCATACAATAACAAGTTTTAAACATTTTTAGAAAAGAAATGTTTATATCTTTATACGTGATGTGTATAAGCTATATATCAATTTAAAAGTAAATTAAAAAGGAAAGAAAATGAATTAGATGAAGCACAGACTCCACACTGAACAAATTCAAACGACTAAAGTGTAAACCTTGAGAAGTTTTCCAGATCTGAGGGAAGGAGATTATGAGAACAAAGGAAACTCATTCTGAAAGGCTAGACAGTTTCACATGAAAGTTAATGACAATGAACTACTTTCATGTATCTTTGTAAAATGCTTAAATTACAAGAATAAAGAAAAATATCCCCCAAACACTGAATTAGAAAGAAAATAAAATTGCTAAAAAAAAAAAATGTTAGGGGCCGGGCACAGTGGCACACACCTTTAATCCCAGCACTCTGGAGGCAGAGGCAGGTGGATCTCTGTGAGTTCAAGGCCAGCCTGGTCTACATAGAGAGTTCCAGGACAGCTGGGGCTGGAGGGAGACCCTGTCTCAGAAAGACCAAAAAAAAAAAAAAATTTAGGGCTGGAGAGATGGCTCAGTGGTTAGGAGCACGCTTTTGCAGAGGACACTGGTTCGATTCCCAGCACCAACGTGGTGGCTAAAAACCGTTGGTAACTCTGGTCCCAGGGGGATCTGACATCTTCTGACATGCTAGTATTACATGAAATAGGTGCACTTACACACATGCATGCAATATACTTATACACATAAAATAAAAATAATAAAATAAAAAGGATAAAAGTTAGATAAACCTAAAATATGGAGGATCAAAACTCAAACATTTGTACTCAGATAAGACTGTATGCAGAGTATTTAACATTTTTTATTTTTCATTTATTTGTATTTTTTGAGACAGGGTCTCCCTGTAGCCCTAGCTGGCCTAGAACTTGCCATGTAGACCAGGCTAGCCTTAATCTCACAGAAATCCACCTGCCTTTGCCTCCTAAGTGCTGGTCCTAAAGGCACGTGCCACCATGCCCAACTATTTCTCTAAATTTATGATCTCAAAACACATAATGCATCATCTTTTTATTTATTTATTTATTTATTTATTTATTTATTTATTTATTTATTGGTCTTTTCGAGACAGGGTCTCCCTGTAGCCCCAGCTGTCCTGGAACTCACTCTGTAGACCAGGCTGGCCTTGAACTCGCAAAGATTCGCCTGCCTCTGCCTCCCAAGTGCTAGGATTAAAGGCGTGGGCCACCACGCCCGGCCCACATAATCTTTTTAAATACTTGAAAATTTAATTCAACATTGTGAGTGATCATTTGATAAAAAGAGATGGCATATTAATTAGGATAAACTAAATATTCGTAGCAAATAAATTTTAAAGTGTGTAATGAGTCAAGGAAAAACATTTATAAATTAAGTGAAATACATCCAATAACCCACTAGTCAAAGAAGTTAGAAGGAATACTAAAAAAATTACTTGAATAAACATGAAAATGAAATGTATCAAAGTTAATGGGAGGCTCAATGCAAATAGTTAAAAGGATATTTATATTAATATATATTAAATGATTATCCTAGAAAAGAAGAAAGATTTTCAATCCACACTCTGAGTTTCCACTTAACTGGAAAAATTAAACCAAATCAAATTGAAGGGTTAAAAAAGAGACAGAAGTTGATAAAAATAGCAATTGAAAGAAACAAGAAAACCAATTCAGTGAAACATGGCTCATTGAGAAAATAAATTTTATAAACTTCTATCCTGCCCAATAACATGGGGTGCGGATCAGTATCAGGAATGAAAAATGGAACATTCTGACAGAAGCTAAAGGCATTAGCAGGATAAGCGACTATGGCAAAGGCAAACACCTTTAGTCCACATATACCATTAGACAGAATTCTAATGGACAAATTTCTTTTCCTTTTAAAAATATTTTATTATTTTATGTGTATGAGTGTATTGCCTGCATGTGCGTAAGTGCACCTGTGTCATGCAATGCTGGCAGAGGCCAAGAGAAGGCATCAGATTCCACTGGAACTGGAGTTACAGACAATTGTTAGCCACAATGTGGGTGCTGGAAATCAAACCTGGGTCCTCTGCAGAGCAGCCAGTGCTCTTAAACACTGAGCTATCTCTCCAGCCCCAACAAGTTCCTTTAAAAATTATGTCTGTCTGTCTGTCTGTCTGTCTGTCTGTCGTGTGTGTGTGTGTGTGTTTGTGTATGTGTGTGTGTAAAATGATACACATGTGGAAGTCAGAGAATAGTTTGAAGTAGTCAGTTCTCTCGTATCATGGGATTGAATTCTGGTCATCAGGCTTGGTGGCAAGTGCCTTTATTTAATGAGCCATCTGTTTGGTAACTGTATGATTTTCTTAAAGGACAGAAACTTTTTTTTTTTTTTGAGACTCATTTGAGTCTCATCCAGTTCAGAATGGCCTTGAATTTGCTGCACAGCTGAGGATGATCTTGAACTTCTGATCCTCCTGCCTCCAACTCCCAAGTGCTGGAATTACAGAACTGCACTACCAGGCCTAGCTCTAGAAATTTTTTTCTATTACTTCTTTATTTTTTTTTCATTTTTTAACAAGTGATAATTTATGAGTACAAGCATCCTTCGTGTAAAACCATTTTGCAAGCAGTTGTGCCCAAACCCACACAGCCCAAGTGTCCTACCATCCAGTTGGGGTGGCTTGTATGTACAATCAAGTTGATCAGATGAGTGTCCAGTCTATATTGCTGTAGTTTCGCCATTCACCCCAATCACACTCTAGAAACTATTAAAACTCATACAAGAACAAATAGTATTATTTGTCCTGTAAACTGATTTGTAGGTGAAAACTTCCACATTAAAAGCCCCAAGCTGCCGGGCATGGTGGTGCACACCTTTAACCCTAGCACTGGGGAGGCAGAAGCAGGTGGATATTTGTGAGTTGAGTTCAAGGCCAGCCTGGTCTACAGAGTGAGTTCCAGGACAGCTGGAGCTACAGGGAGACCCTGTCTCAAAAAGACCAAAAGTAAATAAATAAATGCCCCAAGCTTAGATAATACAAATATAAATATAAATATAAATTAAACTTGGAGTTCACCAAGGAAATAAAACCAATAGGATGTGTATCTGAAATGGAGGAAAAGCATGCAAATTCTACACAAACTGTTAGAAGTCTAAAGGAGGGAATATCTTCTAATTCACTTCATGAGAATGACATTGACCTAGGAAAGCAAGGTCAGTTGTATGTCTGAAAAATCAAACTTTATGCCTAAAATATCAACAAACAACAACAAAACAAAAAAGAGCACAATCACTTCAATGGATGCCAAAAGAAAATAAAAAGAATTTGACAAAATTTAGTTCTTCTTTTTATTTTTAAAAATTTATTTATTATTTTTGGCTTCCTGGTGCTTCCCACAGGCTGTGTTTCTACACTGACTGCATAGAAAAAGGAGACAGAGCAAACCCACCCCATGTACACCACAGCCTAGGCCACTGTGCCTGGTCTGTATTGTGAATGGGGAGACATGGAAAAAATTTTATTATTTTTATGTGTATGAGTGTACTGTCTGCATGTAGGTTGGTGCACCCATGTCATGCAATGCCATGGAGGTCAGAAGAGGGCGTCAGATTCCCCTGGAACTGGAGTTAAAGACGGTTCTTAGCTGCCATGTGGGTGCTGGGAATTGAACCCAGGTCCTCTGCAAGAGCAGTCAGTGTTCTTAACTGCTGAGCCATCTCTCCAGACCAAAATTTAGTTCTTATACATAACTTTCAGAAACTTAAAAATAGAATGAAAAATCCCCAAACCAACTGTAGCTAATATATTTACCGGTGAAAGATTAAATGGGTTTTTCTTCCTATTGGAGGAAGTAGCCAAGGATGTGTACTCTCAGCACTTCTATTCAACCAGATAGATACTAGTGGCCCTAGCTATTACAATAAGGCAATAAAATATGTAAAACACATACTGAAAGGGAGAAATAAGAGAGTCTCTATTTGCAAAGGACATGGTTGTCCATGCAAAACATATCCTGGACTCTTAGACAAGACAAACTGCCTATAAGACTGTCACACAAGCTGAGATGCCTGGAAGAGGCTCAGACCAACCAAACTTCCTGGAGGAGGTTCAGACAAGCTGGGCCACCCAGAAGGGACATTCTCCAACAGGCCCAGCTGGATCCAAGTTGTGTAGTATGTGCCAGGTTTCCAGCTTTTGTGAGCTGTCAGCCATTCTGGGTGATGCAGCTGTCTTTGAGTCATTCTGCTCCTGTAAGTAATCCCTCACCCATACTCCTCTAAGTAACCCCAATAAAACTCATTCTATAAAAATATCAGAATATAAGTATGAACAAATATTTAATATTTATGTTATCAACAAGTAGAATTGAAGCTTCAAAAGATTTTAATTATGTATATTTATTTATTTTTAACTTTATTTATTTATTTTGGTCTTTTCTAGACAGGGTCTCCCTGTAGCCCCAGCTGGCCTGGAATTTGCTCTGTAGACCAGGCTGGCCTTGAACTCACAAAGATCGGCCTGCCTCTGCCTCCCGAGTGCTAGGATTAAAGGTGTGGGCCACCATGTCTGCTCGGCTGTTTATATTTTTGTTATGTGTGAGTGTATTGTTTGCATGTATGTAAGTGCACCAGTGTCATGGAATGCCTGGGAAGATCAGAACAGGGTGTTGTTTACCCATGAACTGGAGTTATGGACGGTTGTTAGCTGCCATATGAGTGCTGGGAACTGAACTCAGGGTCCTCTGCAAGAGCAGCCAGTGCTCTTAAATGCTGAGCCATCTTTCCCCTACATTGAAGTTTTAAACAGTCTTACTTTTTACCTTGTCCATTTTGAAAGAAGGGGGTGTAGGAGGGTGGTAGGAAGGGTGGGAGGGACGAGGGAGGAAAGCTCTAAAGTGTATCCAAATATTGTGGATACCATTTTTTTTTTTAGTGTTCTATATGCATTTCTTAATACTTTTACACCTGAGCTAGAGAGATGGCTCAGCTGTTGGGAGCCCTGACTGCTCTTTCAGAGGACCCAGGTTCGATTCCCAGCACCCACATGGTGGCTAAGAACCATCTTTAGTGCCGGGCAGAAGCATGTGGGTCTCTGTGAGTTCAAGGCCAGACTGGTCTACATAGTGAGCTCCAAGACAGCTGGGGCTACAGGGAGACCCTGTCTCTTTTACATCAAAAGGGATTCTTTTTCCTTTCGAATAATAAAGTGTGAAAAAATGTAATCTCTTTATCTCCAAATTAATCTCAACATTTTGCTAAATAAGCTTCTAGAGTGTGCCATACTTATTGTGTGTGTGTGTGTGTGTGTGTGTGTGTGTGTGTGTATACACACACATACATAAGGATTGGTGGTTTTAAAATTTTTGTTTGGGTATCTTTTTTTGCAGAAGTCAACATTTTAATAGCGTTCTTATATCCATAAGGAAGTGGTACTGGTAATAAGGTCTTTAATTCTTCTTTTCTTTTTTTTTTTTGGTCTTTTCGAGACAGGGTCTCCCTGTAGCCCCAGCTGTCCTGGAACTCGCTCTGTAGAACAGGCTGGCCTTGAACTCACAAAGATCCGCCTGCCTCTGCCTCCCAAGTGCTAGGATTAAAGGCGTGAGCCACCAAGCCCTGCCTTTAATTCTTTGAGATAGCTTGCCTTCCAGGATTTGTGTTTGTAGACAGAGCAAATTGGCATTCTCCACACTGTCCACTTGGGGGCTATCTCAATCCATTTCAGATCCACAGCAAGCCGGAGATCGCCACTCACTGGTCCCAAATCTAGGCTTCCTTTGTGCCAGGAATTCATGGAGATCTTCTTGGTATATGAAACGAGGCCTTTTGATCATAACGCCTGACTTTCTGACCCCCTTTAAAGTATGTCATTCTTGAAAAACTACAATCCCAGAGAGCTCTGCTCGCGCCCCCTACCTTTACTATTGCGCTTGCGCACTATAAGTGCGGACTACATCTCCCAGGATGCACCGTGTCACCGCCCATGCCCCTTACTTCCTATTGAAGGACTTCCTGAGTGTGTTAGTCGGTTTGCTGAAAAGATTGAGGTGGAAGGGATTTCAGATCTTCTTGAGAAGGCATAGGGATTGGTTATATTGTCCTGGGAAGTGAGAGAGACAGCGAGGCACACAGAGGTGCCTGCGTCATTTTCTGCTGGGCACAGACCTTGCTTTTCCTGACTCGGGGAGAGGCTCTGGCTCTTTCCTTGGAGCAGGCCCCTCACAGGTGGTTGGCTGTTGCTCTTGTCATTCAGTCCTATCCTCCAGTTATGTCCTCCTGGTTGTCAGAAATCCGCAGAGGTTGGCTGTGATGAAAAAAAAAAGTCCTCTGGGATATATTAGTGAGAAATTAGAATACGGTAAAGTAGGCTGTCAGAGAATTGACTCCGCAGACCTCTGCGTGTTTTCTTTAACAGATGTTCCTAGGGAGTTTTGTACATTTTAAAAAAAATTTTATTTATTTTTTACGTGTATGAATGTACTGTCTGCATGTAGGTTGGTGCACCCGTGTCGTGCAATGCTGCGGAGGTCAGAAGAGGGTGTCGGATTCCCCTGGAACTGCAGTCAAAGACCATTCTTAGCTGCCATGTGGGTGCTGGGAATCGAACCCGGGTCCTCTGTAAGAGCAGTCGGTGCTCTTAACCGCTGAGCCATCTCTCCAGCCCCGGGAGTTTTGTACATTTTACATTTGAACTGGAATCCTTGTTTTTCTAATCTTTTTAAAACCGGTTACTGTTAACGTGTTCTGAAGGTATTACCTAAGGAGACATCAAATGTATCCTCAGTATTCGTTAACTGACGGTGTGTGTGTGTAATTACAAAACTACAGATTACAAAACCCTTTCAGATTAAAATGGACTAAATAATGGATGGGAGTATAGCTCAGTGATATAGCACTTGCCTAGCATGCTCGAGGCCACAGGTTAAGAAACAATAGTGACTGAGAATTGAGCATATGTTATTTTATTTAAAATTGTTGCTGAAGAAATTGATGGGTTGGGAGATTAAAACTCAGGTCTTCTTTTTTGTTTTGTTTTAAATTTTGTAGTTTCTTGCAGATTAGTTGATCTCTTTGAGTCTCAGTTTCTTCCTCTGTGGGAAAAGAAAAAGATGTTACTGTTCTCCCCACTCAGTAATTTTTTTTGTGCAGACCATACCTAATAAGGTATGTAGAAAAGTTCCTAAACTCTACAATCACTCTAAAAGTGAGATAGTAATATAATAACAATAATGTGGTCAGTGTAACGAGAGGGCAGGGCTACTGGAAACGCCAGTTAAAAGAAGGGTTGAAACAAGTATCACGGGCTGAGGGTGGTGAGTAAAGCAAGGAATCTAGGAAAGACAGGAGCTTGGAGAAGTCAGGGAAGTTAGCAGCACCTCTGTCTATGCACTGCAGGCTTGTAGGAGCCACATCTGTCTTCATCACAGTTGTCTGCCAATGTTTTCAACAGTTTTCTATACCTTGTGCTTTTGCTTTACACCTACTCCATGCATCTATGAGAGGTCTCCAGAGAAACATACTGGTAGGAGATGTATGTGTGTATACACACACATATATGTGTACATTAGTGTATATATATGCATATGTATTTTGCATTTCATGCTTCCATGCATATATTTGCATATACTAGATATGCATATATAGTACATACACACTTATTTATGTATAAACCCACATGCACACACACACACACATACAGGTGATGCTAAGAGATTAATTTCAAGAAAGTAGCATATGCAGTTGTGGGATCTAGCGACTCTGTAGGGCAGCCAGATAGGCTACAACCTGTCAGTTGGAATCTTGAGGCAGAATTTCTTCTTCCTCCAGGAAACCTTAATTGGAAGCCTTTCATCTGATGGCTTGAGGGCCACTCATACTGTGGATCATCTGTATGGATATATTTCCTAACCCTGACAATCACATATTAGCCATATCTCCAAAATACCTTCAAAGGAACACATTAGTGTTTGATGAACAAAGTGTGTTAATTGCAGAAAACTGTCACATTCCAGAGAATCTTTGCTCCAGTGGTATGTTTTCATAATACTTAAAATTGTATTCTTACCGAGCTTTACATTTGCTAGCTCTTTTTCCCTATTTTCCTCCAGTACTTATCTTTGTAATGTTGCTGTATTTCCTATTTATTCTGTTTGTCCAGGATTTTACTTCTATAAGAACAGGAACTTTTGTCTATGTTGTTTACTGATGGAGCCTTAGCACATAGTACATAATACTTAGCATACAGTGAGATCTCAATCATTGTAAAGGCCTGAGTGAAGTATTAAGATGAGCACTGAGTAAATATTTGATGAATGGATGAAGGGCCAGAGTTTTTCATAAGGTACTTGTGGAGCAACTTCAGAAAAGAGGAAGGATAAGAATCAGTGGGGAGTGGGAGAATTGCCAGAGTTGATATCTAGGAGGTGGAAGTAGCATAGACTAACTGGGGTGTGAGTTCCCTTTATTCTCTTACTTAGCTATGTGACTTGCATAGGCTGCCTAATCTCTTTGAGCCTCTCTTTCTTTATAAAGAAGAAATAATAATGCTTAGCACATAGGCATGTTCCAGTGGTGAAGTGTTGTTGAATAATGGGTTTAGCACATGGACATCTGTTAAGAAATGGCTGTTGTCATTTTTTTAAATTTATTTTTATTTTTTTATGTGTATGAGCGTTTTGCCCATATGTAGGTAAGTGCAACACATGCAATACCCAGCATCAGATCCCCAGGAACTGGAGTCATAGGTAGTTAGCTCTCATGTGAGTTCTGGGAACCAACCTCCAGTCCTCTGGATGAGCTGCCAGTGCTCTTAACCACTGAGCCACCTTTCCAGACCTTGTTATCATTCATTATCAAAAGTGGGGATATTTTTAAGAATCACTGAAGTGAAAAAAAATAAAATTAAATCAAATTAAAAAAGAATCATTGAAGTGGACTAAGTGTTATTATATTGAAAAGTCTGGTCTTCGAAGAGGTTGGCATGCTGGAATTTGAAACAATGTTTATCTACAAGTTTGTTCTGTACAATGTCAGGGCACCTTCTCTTTAGTTCAAACAGAATTGTTGTTTCAAACAGAATGAAAATCTTTCTGAGTATACAGCCCATAAACAAGATTAATTGACCTAACTTCTATATTTGCCCCAAACTGCCATTTTAAGTGTAGACATAGTTGGTTCCAGGTCAGAGCCTCCATTCATTTGCTTCCTGTGGAGCCAGGAGAGTAAAAGTACTTTGGTGCTGATGTTCTGCTGCTTTGGACAACAAGAGACACACTACCCTGACACAACTGCACCAGAATTATTACCATGTACAGCTGAATGGCTTTTTAAAAAGATCGAAAGGAATATACACTGGGAACATACTCTGTATGTGTCTTGTCCCTTACATGTTAGTGTAATTCCTAGTATGAAAACTGATTTTACTACTGATCTTATCTTCATAATATACTTTTACTAATCTGTGAGTTGTGTGTTTTCCAGAAAAAATATTAATTCTAAAAAAGCCATTTTGAACCTTGGGTCAGTCTCTGACATAATGCCTGATTTTCCTTTGAGGAAAGTTTTATAGTCAGCAGGAGAAGTAGATTTCATGTGGAAGATGAAGACTGGCTATTTGAGGTTCTTTGGTGAGGGGAGTTCTGTTTCCTGTAGCATCTGACTGTAGCTGGTTCTAATGTTTCATGTTTGTTTAAGGTGTGGGCAGATGGTGAAAATAGATGGTCGGCCATGGCACTTCTGAGCTATGTTTTTGTTTCTTGGTTTCTGCTTTGCTGTTAGGAGAAGTGACAAGGGGAGCAGTAGTTTAATATGATAGATGTTTTGAACAGTTCTTTTGCTGACCCAGGGCCAGGCCCATGTAGAGAGAATGATGGAATGTGGAGCAGCATTCTTCAGTGCCTCATCTGGAATAGCATGGCTGGAGAGAAGAGAGGTCACCTTGGCTTTCTTTCTCATTGTAAGATTTTTATTCTTGCCCAAATGTTAGGAATAGGATCATGAAACTATCATGGTTTGGGGCTGTTTCCCAAGTAGAAAACAATGTTGATTCAAATTGAATTACTCTTTGTTGTCCAGTGTGCTTAGTTTTTGACAATGCTGATAATAAAAGTGGTTACATATTTTTTACTTTTAAAAGAAATATTTTACTCCTTAATAATTTTATAGAATTAATTAATTAAGTTGTTGTTTTGAGACAGGGTCTCCCTGTAGCCTCAGCTGGTTTAGAATTCACTACCTAGGACAGACTGGCCTTGATCTCACAGAGATTTGCCTACCTCTGCCCCTAAGTGCTGGAGTTAAAGGTGTGCACGACCATACTCAGTTCATAGAATATATTTTGATCATATTCAACTCAGCACTTCCCTCTAACTTCTCCAAATTCCCCACCTCTCTATCCCTGTAACTTTGTGTCTTATTTTTTTAATTTAATAACCCATTGACTCCAGTTTGTGCTGTTCATATACTTCTGGGTTGTAGGGCCATCTACTAGAATGTGTTTGACATACCAGAAGACACATTGGTGAAGAAAACTGACTTATTCTTCCCCAGAAGCCATCAGTTGTCCATAGGTCCTCAGTTAGAAGTGAGGGCTCTCAAACTTCTCACTCCATGCTAGAACATTGACTTAGTTGATCTCGTGCAGGCAGTCACCGCTGTTGGGAGTTCATGAGTACACCAGTGCTATCGTACCCAGAAGACACTGCTGTGTTCTGGTCCTGCCTGATCTCTGGCTCTTAACATTTTCCCTCTTCCATAATGGGTTCTGAGCCTTGTGTGGGGCAGTGTGATATTGATGTTCTATTTGTGGCTGAGTCCCATTCCCCCCCCCCCACACTGTTACTTGTTCCCTGGACATTAACTAAGTGTGAATTTTTTTTTTTGAGACATGGTCTCCCTATAGCCCCAGCTGGCCTAGAACTCTCTATGGAGACCAGGCTGGCCTGTATTTTATAGAGATCTGCCTGCCTCTGCTTCCTGGGTACTGGGATTAAGGGTGTGAGCCACCACACCTGCTCAGTGAGTTTCTGCATTAACCACAATCTACTGCAAAAAAACTTCTCTGATGAGGTCTAAGACCTATATTAATCTATGGGTAGAGAGATAGCAATTTAGAAGACAGTTTGATAGTGTGTCAGTTTAACAAGATAATTGTAGTAGGTTCAGCCCTGGGGCTGTGAGCAATCCAACCATGGATTCTTGGTCAGATTGGTAGTATCCAGCATGCCTTTCCTCTTGTGGAGTGAGCCTTAAATCTAATCAGAAAGCAGTTGCTTATCCCATAACATTCATTCCACTATTGCACCCACAAGACAATCTTGCCATGCTGGTCACTATTTTAGGTCACAGGGAGAGGGATGGGAGTGTAGGGCAGAGGGGGGGCTTGGAGAAGGAACAACTAACTCTAAGGATGTCTAAGAAAGCCATATGGAAATCTACTATTTATTAGCTTATGTATAAAAGAGTTTAATTGGAGTTGCCCTGCATAGGGAATTATGCTCATCTCAGAGGCATAGGTTGCCAAATAAAAAGCCAGTGCCGGGGCTGGAGAGATGGCCTAGCGGTTAAGAGCACCGACCACTCTTACAGAGGACCCGGGTTCAATCCCCAGCATCCACATGGTGGCCGAGAGCCACTTGAAACTCCAATTCCAGGAGAACTCCAGTTCCAGGGGAATCCGAGACCCTCTTCTGACCTCCGCAGCATTGCACGACACGGGTGCACAGACCTGTATGCAGACAGTGCATTGATACACATACAGAAATAAATAAAAAATTAATAATAAAAAAAAAAAAGCCAGTGCCAAGTTGGTCCCCTTGAGCTGTTGGTCAGAGGTGTCCCAGAGGACCCCTCCCCCTGAGGCAGGCTATTGCTGTTGCTCTTGGTTGCCCACCAGAACTCGATGGTAAAACTCTATTGTGGAAGATACCATGTGCTTTCGTCACAGGACCTAGAGAAATCGGGTTGGTACTGGTTAGGACGGTTCTTTCCTGTTGGCTAAGCTCTCATACTACTAGAAGGTATTATTCAGATTGCAGTGGGAAAAAGTCATCAACAACTGTACATTTATTATCTTCAAATCAAGAAAGCACCTAACAGAGGTTCTGTCTAATGCATTGAAAGATCCTGACACATCCTAACAGGAACAGCTGATTAGCACCTACTTCATGGTATGAGCATGTGTCCTTTCTGAGAATTCGCACCTCAGAAGGCAGAGTTGGAAACCTCATATTTGTTATTAACATTGCACACCCCAGGGAGGTGCCACCCACATTAAATTATAGTGTATTTAAGGAGCAATCCTTGTTCATTTCTGAGAGAGAGAGAGAAAGAGAGAGAGAGAGAGAGAGAGAGAGAGAGAGAGAGAGAGAGAGAAGGAGAGAGAGAGATTATACATATACAGATATGTATGAAGGGAAGAAGTCACCTTGGCTGTCATTCCTCGGGAGCCATCCACTTTGTTTTTGAGACAGTGTCTCCTGCTGGGACTTGGGGATCTTCAGTTCGGCTAGGCTGGCTGGCAGGTGAGCCCAGGGATCCACTTGTTTCCCCAAGCACTGGGATTATGAATCCATGTCACCATGTCACTTGGGTGCTTGGGATCAAACTCAGGTCATCATCGTTGAGTCACAAGCATTCGATGAGGCAAACCATGTCCCTACCCCCCATCAGTTTTTAATATGGGGGAGAGAATTGAGGTTCTATAAATAGATTTTCATTCCTGGGATATGTCACTTTTGGGGTAAATTTTCAAGATTCCTATCACTTCACTAGAACACTCTGGATCTGAGTTCTTGTTCCCACCTAATATGGTCTCAGTTTTTGGAAGAAATTTGTGGCTTATTGCTGCATTCTTACCACACAGGGTTTTCACAGGCTAGCATCTTCTAGTATTATTGCTGCATTCTTACCAGACAGGGTTTTCACAGGCTAGCATCTTCTAGTATTATTTGTTTTCTCCTTTTCCTTCCATCTCATACACAACTCTGATTTTTTTTGGGGGGGGTCCCAATTTTTTTTGATAATTTCATTTTTGATAATTTTAATTTCATACATGGATGTAGAGAGCGGACGTTGACCAAAATGGCGCCTTGGACCCTGGCCAGGTCTTATGATCGCCATTTTGTCGCCTAACTACCCAGTTTATTTCCCAGCCAATGGGAGAGCTTCAATCTGGAGCACTCATTAGCATGATCACTGACTTCCGCTTATTGCCTGCAGACTGCGCATGACTACCGCTCTCTGAGCTCGCGCTTTTAATATGCAAATGAGGCATCGGACTGTGCACCTATCCAGAGCATGCACAAGCCCTCTAGACTGCTATATAAGCAGTGCTTCTGCCCCATTTCGGGGTCCTTCTCCTAAAAGAGCTGTGTACAATAAATACTGCTGCAGAAGAATCCTGTTGTCCGCGTGAAGTTCTTGCCGGCGAGACTGTTGCGCGGGACACATGGATATTGTCTTTGCAATGTTTCCTATTTTTTATTATTTTAGATTTCTTCTTTTAGACTTTCCAAAGAACTTAAATATTATTCTTCATTATATAAGAACTTCCCTCAAACTTCCGTCTCAGGTGGAATATTCAGACTCTTACCAGTGAGTCCTCATAAAGTTTATATTCCTGCGAGGGGCAGAAAATGACCAAATGGATAAATTATACAGTGGCAAATGCTAGGGAGCAAAATAATGTAGGGCAAAGGGCTGGAGGAGGGTAGCATTGGTATTTAGGTGGAATGGTAGGGAGGGCGTCTTAGAAGATATGAAAGTTTAGCCAGGCGTGGTGGTGCACACCTTTAATCCCTGCACTTGGGAGGCAGAGGCAGGCAGATCTCTGTGAGTTCAAGGCCCGCCTGGTCTACATAGTGAGCTCCAGCCCAGCTGGGACTAAAGGGAGACCCTGTCTCAAAAAGACAAAAATAAAAGAAGATATGGAAGTTTTTTCAAAGTGTTTTCAAAGCTTATCCATTGTAATATTTCCTGGTGTTTAATTACTTTTTATATCTGGATAATATTTCTTTGAGTGTTCCACATTCTCTTTATCCACTCATCAGTTGATGGTTATTTGGGTGATTTCCCTTTTGGGCTACTATGAATAATACTGCTGTAAGCATCTGCGTATAAGTGTTTTTGTATAAGCATGCACTTTTGTTTCTCTTGGGTGGACATAGAATTGATGAATAATGCAGTAATGTACTCTTTTGGGGGGGGTGAGACAGGGTCTCCCTTTAGTCCCAGCTGGCCTGGAGCTCACTCTGTAGACCAGGCTGGCCTTGAACTCACAAAGATCTGCCTGGCTCTGCCTCCCCATTGCTAGGATTAAAGGTGTGCGCCACCATGCCCGGCATTGCAGTAATGTACTCTTAAGCTTTTGAGGAACTGCATACTGTTTTCCAAGGCATTGGTACCAGTAATGTATAAATGTTCCAATTTCTCCACAACCTCAGGAACATTTCTTTTTTTTTTTTTTTCTTATTATAACCATTTAGCACGTGTGAAGTACTTGGCCTGTTATTATTTTTATTCTTATTCTTATTTTGTTTTTTTGAGACAATGTCTCCCTGTATCCCCAGCTGGCCTGGAACTTGCTGTTAGAACAGGCTGGCTTCCATCCTGCATAGATCTACCTTGCCTCTGCCTCTGGAGTGCTGAGACTGAAGATGTGTCCCACCAGACCCAGCTCCATTATTGTTTTGATTTATATTTCCCTAATAGGTAATGAAATTGAATATCTTTTCATGTGGTTATTGATTATCCATATATCTATGGAAAATGTCTATTCAAATCTACTATGGTTTGAATGTATCTCCCAAAGTTCATGAATTAGAAACTTGTTCCCCACTGTGGCTGTGTTAACCCTTTAACAAAGGTTGGACTTCATGAATGAATTATTGTTATTATGGGAATGAGTTCCTTATGAAAGACAAGTTCAATACTATCTTATTCTCTTTTTTATTTTTATTTTATTTTATTTTTGTCTTTTTCAGACAGGGTCTCCCTATAACTCCAGCTGGCCTGGAACTCACTATGTAGACCAGGCTGGCCTTTAACTCACAGAGATCCACTTGCTTTTGCCTCTGCCTCCTGAGCCCTAGGATTAAAGGCCTGTGCCACCACGCCTGGCTTAAAGGCAGTTCTTAGCTGCCATGTGGGTTCCGGGAATCAAACCCGGGTCCTCTTCAAGAGTAGTCAGTGCTCTTAACCACTGAGCCATCTCTCCAGCCCCTATCTTATTCTCTCTTATCCTCTCTTTGCTCTTTAATCGTGGGGGACATAATGAGAGGGCCATTGCAAATTGCTGGACCCTTAATCTTGGATCTAGTCTCTAGAACTGTGAATGGATAACTTTCTGTTTGCTATATATTATCTTTTATAGTACCATAAATAGGCTAAGAAAAAAAATCCTTTGCCTATTATACATTTAATTGTGGAGTTATGAGTTATTTCTGTATTCTGTATTTGACTCAGTTTGTGATTTGAAAATATTTTTTCCAGTTTTGTCAATTATCTTTTCATCTCTTTGATCATCCTTATCAAAAGCTTTTAGTTAATTAAGTTTTGCTTTTTGGGGGATGGGTCTCACAGTAGCCCAGGCTGGCTTTGCATTTGTGGCAATATTCCTGCCTCAGACTCCTGAATGCTGGAATTATAAGTATGAGCTTTCATGCCTAGATTAAAATTTTTAAAATTTTGTTGAAGTCTGATTTATTTATTGATTAATTGTACTTTTAGTGTTCTAATAAATAATTATAATACAAAGGTAGGAAATGTCCACCTATGTTTACTTCTGAGAGTCTTATTACTTAGTTCTCATGCAAAGCCTAAAACGAGACACAGGAAGAAACAAGCATAGTAATTAACAAGTGAGCAGAGGACCAGCAAAGCAATGAACAGGGTCCAGCAGCCTAGTACATATGCAACTTGAATAAAAAGCCAGATAAATAATGCAAGGAAATGATAATAATCAGAAAATTCCTAAGCTTACTAAAAAGTATAAATCATATATTCAAAGAGCTCAACAAGACTCAAGCACAAAAGATATATTGTGAACAATATGCCAAAGTACAATATGACAAGTCACCTAAAAATCAGTGGTAGAGAAAGGAAAAAAATTCTTAAAAGCAGGACTAGCAAAGCACGTCAAAAAGAGCAAAGATGAATATGTTCACAGGCTTCTCAGCAAACAGCACGATGATAAAGCAGAGGAGAACTTCTGAGAGCTGACTTCTAGAGTTAAGTGCTGCTAGAACAAGCACTGAAAAGTGCAAATGTGAGAGTTGAAAGAATTGAGGAGACTCACATTACAAGAAGTGATAAAGAAAATGCTAACAGCTGGAAAGGTGGATCCAAGGTAAAAACATACACTCCAAAAGACAAATCTCTTTAGAAGACTATTGACTATTTTGGTCTTTAGAAACAGGGTGTTACTATGCTGTCCAGGCTTCCTGAGTACTGGGTTTATAGGTGTAAGCTGCCACACTAAGCTAGACTATTGACTGTTGAAACAAAATAATAACTAAATAGTATAGAATTCATAATATAAAAGTATACTATTAGCCAGGCATGGTGGCGCACGCCTTCAATCCTAGCACTCGGGAAGCAGAGGCAGGCGGATCTTTGTGAGTTCAAGGCCAGCCTGGTCTACAGAGTGAGTTCCAGGACAGCTGGGGCTACAGGGAGACCCTGTCTCGAAAAGACCAAAAATAAGTATACTATGATAATAGCAAAAATATTAGGAGTAAGAATAGCAAAACTATTAGGAGTATATACTAAATAGTATAGTATTAAAGTATTAAAGTATGGTAGGTTAACTAAGGTAAGCTATGTGTACTACACATGCTAAGTTAATCATTAAAATAGCAAAAACATAATAGAAAAATAAAATGAAAGGATGAAAGTATTAAGGCAAAAGAGGCAGAAAAAAGGGGGAAAATAGTGATGAACAATTGAAAACTCTAGAAAAATAATTTGAACTTAGTTATATCAATTTCATTACATGTAATTGTCTTAAATTTAAAGGCAGTGACTTTGGATTAAATTAGGTGAAATTTGCTTTTGGGGATGCTAAGTATTACTCAGGTATGCAAAACCAATTCAGATACAAAGACTCTAATAGATAATAAAATAATTAAAATATTTACTATATTAATACTAGTTAAGGGATAAAGTGCCTCTCTGACAAAGTAGATTTTAGATCAACAGACTGTGACCATGGGTGAACAGGAGCACTCCACAAAGGTGAAATACAGGACATTCATTAAGACAGAAAAGCAATAAGGAGTTGGGTGCTTTAAACCATATTACCAATCATCTGACATAGAATATTTTTTTTTTTTGGTTTTTTATTTTGTCTTTTCGAGACAGGGTCTCCCTATAGCCCCAGCTGGCCTGGAACTCGCTCTGTAGACCAGGCTGGCCTTGAACTCACAAAGATCCACCTGCTGACATAGAATATTTAGCTGAAAATGCCAGATTATATACATTCTTCTCAAGAGCACATGGACTATGCCAACAGACCAAAAACTGGACCATAAGTGATTTTGAATAAATTATATAAAGAATCAGTGCTAAAATGATCACTAGACTGCACCACCCTCTACCCTACCCCCAACCATTTCTGGGGCTGAGTCCCAGGGTCCTGTGGATGCTGAACAAGTGCTCTACCATTGAGCTACTATTTATCTTGTGTTGGCCATAAATTTACTATAGCTCAGGTTGGCCTCAAACTTGTGTCCTTTCTGCCCCTGCCTCCCTAGTGTTGGGATTATAGGCATGCACCACCTTACCAGGAAGCCTAATTTTTGTTTTGTTTTTGTTTTTGTTTTTGGTCTTTTCGAAACAGGGTCTCCCTGTAGCTCCCAGCTGTCCTGGAACTCACTCTGTAGACTAGGCTGGCCTTGAACTCACAAAGATCCGCCTGCTTCTGCCTCCCAAGTGCTAGGATTAAAGGCATGTGCCACCACGCCCAGTCCAAGTATTTTTTTTAATACAGCAAACAAGCAAAAGAAGAAATACAAAGGCAGTTGGGTGGGTTGACCTTCTCTCAAAATACCAAAAGAAGCAAAAAATAAAGGATGGGAAGTATTGTGAGCCAAATGAAGGTCTCTTTTTCACAGGATAAAAGATTTTAAGTTAATAACTTTAGTTTCTGAATTAAGAAACCAGAAAAAAGAGCAAATTAAATCCAATCCAAGTTGATAAACAGAATAATAAATATTAGAGTAAAAATCAGTAAAACAAAAAAATCACAGAGAGAATCAATAAAAAGATCAATAGAATTGATTTATTTTTAGTTGGGAAGGTTAAAGAAAAAGATACAAATTACTAGCATCAGTAATAAAAATGATAACATTATTATATCTACAAATATTAAAGAGCCAGTAAGGGAACATTATAGGCAATTTTTGGTCAGTAAATTTGAAAACTTGGAAAAAAATGGACAATTCCTTGACACAAACCATAAAAGCTCACTTGAGAAGTAATAGGTATCCTAATTGTCCGATATGTACAAAAGAATTGGATTTGTAGTTAAAACATTTTCAGAAAGATCACTTCACTGGTGAAGTTTATCTAATACTTGTAGGGGGTCCCACTGAGATTTGTGTGTGGGGGGGGCGTTTAATCCCAGGATGATCCATATTGAAAACACGCTCAGGAAAGCACACCACATGGACGCATGTTAAGGTCCAAATGCAGAAACAGTTTTTATTCCAAAATGTCTGGTTATATATCCAGCATGGCTCATATCCCAGGGCCAAATCCTAAACCTTTTCATCACTATATCCTACCCCCTGGGTGTGGCCAGGGAGGTCCCATTGGTTTAGAATGCTACCCATTTAACTAAGTTTCCCCACAAATACTTAAGAAAAATAATATGAATTCCACATAGCTGTTTCCATATTGAAAAGTTGAGGTTATTTTGTAGCTTCTGTGAGGCCAGCATTACACTGACACCTAAATCAGAGACATTCCAGAAAAGTATTAGTTCAATATTCCTGGTGAATATACAAGGAAAAAATTCTAAGTAGAATTTCAGCAAATTGAATCAGATTTATGTGTGTGTGTTTGCAAATATTTGTTAGGCTTCATGATCAGTTGGGGGCTCATCAGACTATAAGATCAATTTAACATTAATAAAGTTTAAAAAGAAAGGCAGTCACAATAGAAATAGAGAAGATTGACAGTCTCATATGTATTATTGATTTTAAAAAGATGAAAATGGGGCTGGGAAGATGCTTAGCTGATAAAGTGCTTGGTGCACAGGACGAGGACCCATTTCCACATTTCTGCTTTAAATAGAAAGGCTGAGGTTCTGAATGTGCACCTGGAAGTCTAGTGGTGGAGAGGTGCAGAGAGCTCCAGGAAACCGGAGAGACCCTGTCTCAAAAACAATGGGGAGAGTGACTGAGGAAGATACCCAATCGACCTCTGGCCTCCACACACCTGCACATACATGCACACATATGAACACATACAAAGAAGAAATTGTCAATACTCTAGTACTAGAGGGGAATGTAGAAAGACCTGTATTAGCATAATTAATGGTTAAAAGACTGTGAGCTTGTACTTTGGGGTCAGGAATGACAGGAGGTGTGGCTCTCGGCACTTCTGTTGAGCTGTGCGAAGGTTATAGAAGCAAAGCTGCACTCTGCCATACATGTCTTGCGTCTTTTTCTGAGTCTTTCCAGAGGGTTTTTTTTTTTTCTGTCTTTCCTCCATTGTGTCTTCTTGGCGCCTTTCAAATAGAGGATGGCTGAAATTGTATGTGCTCAAGTTTGGATCTTCATGTTTTGTTCCATTGACAACAGTCTGTTTTTTGTGCCAGTACCAGGCTGTTTTATGACTATACCCTGTAGTATAATTTGAAGTCTGATAAGAGATCCCCCCTGTGGTTGCTCTTTTCACTCAGGGTGTTTTGGCTATTCAGGTTCGTTTGTTTTTACCAAAGTAATTTAAGGAATTTTTTTTCCCAAGCCTGTGAAGAAACTCTTGGGGATTTTAATTGGGATTGCAATTAAATTATACAAGAGGTTGGGTAAATGGACATTTTTAAGCAATGTTAATTTTCCCAATCCAGAGCATGGGAGGTTTTTCCATCTTTGTGATGTCTGTTCTCAATTTCTTCTTTACAGGACTTAAAATTTTTGCTCGTTAGACAGGTCGTTGGTCCTTCTGTAAGGCTTGTTCACAGGTAGTATTTTTTGAGCTATGTGAGTGGAAGTCTTCTTGTAAGCCTTCTCCCAGTGGTTGTTTAGGTGTAAAGAAGGACTGCTGATTTTCTAGGTTATATTTGTATCCGCCACTTTGCGAAGAAGCTGTTAATCATTTCTAGAGTTTTCGGTGGATTTTTAGCACCATTAAGTCAACGGAATCTATCATCAAGCAAATAGTGGATAGCTGAACTTCTCTCCTTTCCCCTAATTAGTACTCCTTTAATTTCACTTTCTTGCCTTATTGCCTAACAAGGTGTTTAAAGCACTGTAATTTAAGAGCTGAGTGGTGACAGGGTGTCAGCCTTGCCGAGTTCCTCCTTTAAAGAGGAATGTTCTGTCTATTTCTGCATTCCCATTTAGGATGAATTTGGTTGTGGGTTCTTCCTGTATATGCTTTGATTACATTGAAAATGATCCCTCCAAGTCCAATTCCACTAGGACTTTAGAGCATGAAAGGATGCTGCTTAGTTTGTCAAAAGCTTTTTAGCAGCATTGTGATGATGCTGTGGTTTTTCTCTTTCAGTCCATTATATACTTATGATCGTTATATTGGTGACTTTCAATGGTGAACCATCCCTGCATCTTGTGTAGGTTAATCCAACTTTGTCATGATGGATGATCTTCTTGATTGCGTCGAGTTGAGCAATGCCAGTTAGCCTGTTGATAATTTTGGCATCTATGTGTTTCATTACGGAGAATGGTCTATAGTTCCTCCATTTGGTTGTATCTGCCTCGTGTTGTGGCTCATAGAAGAATGTGGGAGAATTCCCTGTGTTTGTATCCTCTAACACAATTGAGATAAAGGTTGTAGGTCTTTTTGAAATGTGTTATAAATTCTGCCATGAAAACCATACTGGCCTGGCTTTTTTTATGGGACAGGTTTCTTAATTACATTCTTACAATTTCTTAATATATTAATAATGCGATCTGTTTAAGCTGGGAGTCTCCTCTTGGTTAGCTTTGGTGATCTACCAGAGTTCATCGATATTGCATCCGTTTCTTTGCTAGGTTTTCAAACTTGTGTAAGCTATAGGTTGTTTGAAAGTTCACGGAGATTTTCTTCGGATCATTTCCTTGCTCGTTCTGATAGTCTTCCCGTTCATCATGGATTGGATTGATGTGGAGTTATCTTTTCTTTTCTTTCTTGATGTTAACTGGGCTAGAGTCTTTCAGGAACCAACTTTTGGATTCATTTATTATTTTTTTTTGTTTGTATTGTTTTCTTTGTTCTATTTCATTGATTCTTCTGATTTATTGTTTATGTCTCCTTGTCTGTTGCGCTTAGGGTTTATCTGTCCGTTGCCGTCTCACAGTGCTGCTTTAGCTGCAGTTAATCATTCACTTGTGTTCTTTCTGTTTTTCCTATGTGGCTTAGGTTCACCCCACGGCTATAATACTTCCCTCGTACGGACTGGCTTTTAACGTTCCAGTATAGGTTTTGTTGTTTTTATTGTCATCAGATTCCAGGAATGTCTTTTATTCTATCTTTTATCTCTTCGTTTGACCGCATTCAGTTATCAACGAGTGTATTGTTTAGTCTTCCATGTTCTCTGTAGGCGAGTAGGCGCTGTACCGTGGATGTTGATCGTTTAGCTTTATTGGCGATTGGGTCTGATAGAATGAAATGAAACTTTAATTCTAATGTCTTTTTGTATTTGTGGAGGTTTCCTTCTCTTGTCCTCTATGTGGTAATTTTGGAGAATGTTCCTATGGGGTTGACTGTTTCTGTATTAGCCTAAGTTAAATCGATGAGGTCCGTTGTACTTGCGTAAGTCAGATGTCGGCTTGAGGTGGGTTATCGGGGAGGTCTCTTGGGATGCATATCTAGGAGAGCCTCTCTGATTGTCTGCGGACTGTCCAAAGTGGTTCAGTTGGGGGTATGATAGGTCCCCTGACTATGAGTGTCGGATTAACGGGTGTCTGTTGCCTTCGCGGTCCTGACAATTGTCTTCTATAAAGTTTGGTGCACCAGGTGTTTGGTGCATAATATTCATATGTGTGAAATCTCTGTGTGAATTGTTCCTTTGATAAACTGTAATGCCTCTTCTGTCTCTTCGATTTCTTTTACTTGAAGTCTATTTTGTTGCATATTAAAATATGCGAACACCCGCTTTCTTCTTTCGTAACCATTGTTGTGCCGAGTAATTTTTTCCGTCCTTTCCACTTAAGTGGTGCTCTGTCCCTTGAAGGCTACGATGTGTTTCTTAGTAGACAGCATATGAGATTGGATCTAGGTATCCTAACCCAATCCCCTGCTGTCTGATTGTAGGAATTTGTCCCATTAATAGTTTAAGGTTATGAACGATAGTTTGGCTGTTTGCTCTCCTTTTGCCTTATTCCATTTGCAGTTTGGGTTTAGGTTCTACTTCTGCAGTTATGACGTTTTTATTGATTTCTCTTTCTTAGTGCCTGGGATCGGTTGCTCTTTTGCTTTTCGTCTTTGAATTGCTTCAAAGTATCCGAAGGTTTGCGTTTTTCTAGACATGTATTCTCTCATCTTGTTTTAGTGTCGGCAAGGTTTTCTCTCTTCCGTTCAAGTCTGTAATAACATTTTTCCTGGCGTAGATGTAACCTGCGGCTTGCAATCTTCATTTGTCGCTTTTAACCTTGGGAAAGCTTTGCTCCCATTTCTTCTGGTTTCTTAGCTTTCGCACTGAGAAGTCATTGTAAATTCTGATAGGTGTTCCCCTTGTATAGGTCACTGTTTTCTATCTTGTGGCTTTAATGATATTGTCTTTGTTTTGGGTGGCTAGCATTTTAACTATGATGTGGCATGGAGAGTTCTTTTTGATCCTTGTCTGTTTGGAGTTCTGTCTGCTTCTTGTATTTGTAGTGTTTGTCCTTTTTTTAGTTTGGGGCGAAATTTCATCTATTATTCTTTGAAATCTGATCAATACCCATTCTCTGGATCTTCTCGCTCCTTCATTCTTTGATCTTTTCATAGTTCCCCACAGTTCCTGGTGTTGTTCCACTTCGTGTTTTTTTAAAAATGGGTTCATAATCTTTCCCTTGAGGTTATTTAGTTGTGCTGTGGTATCTTCCCAGTCTGATATTCTTTGTTCTGCTTCCTCCATTCTGCTTCTGAAGCTTTTTCCATTCCTTTCCTCCTCTTGATTGGATGAGTGTTTGATTTCCTTTTTCATTTCCTCTTCTGATTTCTTTAGTATTTCTACTTCCTTTCGGAGCTTCTCAATCTCTTCCAATAGATCTTTGCTTTGCTGTGGTTTTCCTTATCTTTTTTAGCATGGGATCTTTTCAGTGTTCCACTTCCTTCGGAGTTTTTGTCATCTCTCTTTCTCTAGGTCCTTCTACTACTTAAGGTTTTTCATTCTCTTTTCTTATAATCTCTTATTCTTCTTTATAATCGTTGTAGCTTTTTAAGTATGTTCACAATTGTGTCTTTCTGATATGCTGTGTCCTGGCCCATCCGCAGGGGGATCCCACGTAGAATCTATCTCCTTCCACATGGTTGATAAAGAGCTTGGTGCGGGATTATCCTGCACCTTTCCCATTTGTCTCTTCTTTGTATCCTGCATATGGGCCTCTCCTTGCTGTATTCCAATGTGAGTCCCAAATGCCTCTTCATTGTGTTGAACACTTGCTTTGCTTGCCTCCTTCAGATACTGAGAATTGAACTCAGGTCCTCTGCAAGAGCAGCCAGTGCTCTTAACCACTGAGCTATCTCTCCAGCCCCTATAAATAGATTTTTAAAAGCTTTCTGGAATTGTAATACTTAATATGCCCAAATCTATGAAGTAATGGATTTAATATCACAATATCAATGAGTCAGATTTATACTATTTTTTTTTTTGCATGTGGCAACGATCACTACCAAACTCCAGTCATAGAGACATGCTCTACTGGTGTTAGCGAAAATCCTGCTGGCAATGTAGCACACTTCAGATTTATACTAATAACAGACACAACCCACTTATTTAGGTCTTTACTTTCTCTCTGTTGTGTTTTCCAGTTTTTTTTGGGGGGGTGCTCTTTAGCCTGCCCTGTGCTTCAGGTGTCCTTGGGCAGAGTCTGCCAATCTGTCAAGACTCACCAGATCCACCTTTTATACCAGCTGGGAGGATAACTCCGCCCCCACATCCACAAATGCCAATCAAGCCAAAGACAACTAGATTAACTAGATTAAATCAAACAACAATCCCCCTTGCTGAAGCACCCAGCTCCTACCTACCTGTGCTTCAGGTAGTTGTTCTCTCCAACTTGTATTCTTCAATATATATATATATATATATATATATATATATATATATATTGTTTTCTTCTCATGGTATTAAAATGCTAATTATAATATTATTATACTATATTAAAATAAATACAATAAATATATAATACACATACACGCGAATTGAGGATTTCTTTTTTTTTTCTTTTTGCTGAAAGATGTCATGTTTTCTTAAGGAAGTGTTTTGAAGGACTCCTCCTTAGTAAGCCCAAAACACATCAAGTCCTGCCCACTTGTGCTCCACACTGGGGTCTTCCCTCCCAGGGTCCCCCCAATGAGTGTCCAAGTAAGCCAGAAGTCCTGTCTTGATCTTCTTGTACTGGCCTCCAATAACCAGTTATGTTTTAAAAAATACAGCAAAAATGAGGGCTGGAGAATGGGCCTAGGGTTAGAGCGCCGACCGCATCTTGCAGAGGACCCGGTTCGATCCCCAGCATCCCCATGGCGGCTGAGAGCTGTCTGAAACCCAATTCCAGGAGAACTCCAGTTTCCGGGAGTCCGACACCCTCTTCTGACCTCCGCGGCGTTGCATGTCACGGTGCACAAACTTGCATGCAGACAATACATTCATACACATACGGAAATAAATAAAATTAAAAAAAAAATACAGCAAAAATGAAAATCTAAAACTAGGGAATTTTCAGAGTTTGCAGGATACAACATCAGTGTACAAAAAACAATTTTGTTTATATATGACAACAATGAAAAATCAGACCTCAAAATGTAAACACAATGCATTTACAACAGCCTTAAAAGTATGAAATACAAGCGAGGCATGGTGGTGCACACTTTTAATCCCAGCACTCATGAGGCAGAGGCAGGAGGATCTTTGTGATTTCAAGGCCAGCCTGGTCTACATAGTGAGTTCCGAGCCAGCCTGGAGGCTACAGGAGACCCTGTCTCAAAAAGACCA
>VZQC01013686.1:97960-108298 GCA_009823505.1 Rhizomys pruinosus | reverse complement strand
AAAAAAAAAAAAAAATAGTATGAAATACAGTGGAGTAAAGCTGACAAAGACATGAAAAGACCTGTGCATTGAAAACTGGAAAACACAGCAGAGGGAAATTAAAGACCTAAACAAGTGGGTTGTGTCTGTTATTAGTATAAAGCTGACTCACTGTTATTGTGATATTAAATCCATTACTTCATAGATTTTGGCATATTAACAATTACAATTCCAGAAAGCTTTTAAAAATCTATTTATAGGGGCTGGAGAGATAGCTCAGTGGTTAAGAGCACTGGCTGCTCTTGCAGAGGTCCTGAGTTCTATTCTCAGCATCCACATGATAGCTAAGGACAGTCCATGACTCTAGTTACAGGAGCCCCAACACTCTCTTCTGATCTCTGCAGGCATTCCATAGCATGGGTGCAGCTACACACATGCAGGCAATACCCTCATATGTGTTAAATTAAAATTATATATAATATATTTTATATGTGTATGTATAATACATATATACATAAATTGAGGATTGGATTAGGAGTGTAGTTGACTGGTAGGGTGCTTGCCAAGCATGGAAAGGATTTAAATTTCTTCCCAACCACAGCAATAGTGTTCTTACAGTCCCAACTACTCAGAAAGCTGAGGCAGGATTGTTAGAACCCAAGAATTTGAGAGCAGACTGAGCAACATAGTAAGACCCCATCTCTAAACAAGTAAAACTATAAAAACTGATTCTAAAAAAAACCACATGGAAATAAAATGACCTGGAACAGCCAAAACAATTTTGAAAATGAATAACCAAATTGGAGGACTAACACTACCTAATTTCAAAGATTTTTTTAAATGCACAATAATCAAGACAGCACAAAACTCATGTAGAAATAGATCAGTGATTGGAATAGAGAGAAAGGATAGTCTTTTTGGCCAATGGTATTAGAGCAGTTGATATAGCAAAAAAAAGATAATTTTAATTTAAACTTTATACAAAATATAATAATTAACTCAAATAGATTACAGATTTAAATATAAAGCCGAATGATATAAAACTTATGAAGGGCCTGTGAGATGGTTCAACAAGTAAAGGTGCTTGCCACCAAGTTCAGTTGGAGTTCAATCTCAAGGAACCACCTGCTGGGAGGAATGACCCATGCTAGTTGTCCTCAGACCACACACACACATATTCCCAAATAAATAAATAAATAAATAAATACATAAATAAATACATAAATACATAACCTTGGTTAATCTGGCCTAACTGTGTGGCCTTAAGCATCCAAAAGGAAAGTAAAATCAGAAATAAATAATCAGTAAGGCCTGAGAAATTGTACTTCAGATATAAAACTTGAGATCTTAGTAAAAAGACAAAAAGAAAAAAGAGAACACTGTTGTTTGGCCTGTCTTCAATTCTTACTGGCAAGTGCATCTACTCTGTGACTGTCACTGCTTTTGCCATTCTTCAAAGACATGAAACACAGCCTTTTAACCCCCCAATATGGACAGAAGACTCATGTCTCTCCAAGAATCCTCCAAATCTTCAATGCCAGATAGGGACTACTGAGATACCCAGCTTGTGGACTGAGCAGCTATGGGGGTTTCAGCCTCGTCAGAGTATAGACTGCCATTGTTGGACTACCTGGGCTGTATCATGGAGGCCAGTACAGGAAGATCAAGACAGGACACATGCTTACTGGACTTCATTTGTGAGACCATGGGAAGGAAAGACCCCAATGTGGAGCACAAGGGCAATACTGATGGTTGTTGGGGCTTGCCAAGAAGGAACCTTCAAACACTTCCTTAAGGAAAACATGACATCTTTTAGAAAAAATAAATCCTGAGAACAGATTTTAATTAAAGCTAATGTGGACAACAGCAATTTATATCACCAATTAACTCAGATGCATTACTGTTTTTATCAGCCTTCAAACCAATGTTGTCTAATATGCACATATTTACTTTTACTAAGTCCTAAAACACCTTGTATCCTGTAGCTCTCCCACCCAGCCCACCCCTCCCGAGTCACCATTTCAGTCAGCCTTCTGATGCAATCTTTCTGTTGTTTTTTTAATATATGCATCCCTTTATAGACTGGACACTCATTTGATCAACTTGATTGAACATACAAGCCCCCCCTGCTGGATGGTGGGACCCATGAGCTGTGTGGGTTTGGGCACAACTGCTTGCAAATTGGTTTTACATGAAGGATGCTTGTACTCACAAATTATCACTTATTGTTAAAAAAATGAAAACAAAACAAAACAAAAAAGCAGAGAAAGATGCAGAAAACTTATGGCAGAATGCATGATCTGGGATGGGTAGGGGTGGGGTGGGGGGAAGGGAAGGGGATATATGCCTGAACTGAATTGGAAAATGATGTATGAAATACACAAAGCATCAATAAAAAAAAAGAATAAACAAAAAAAAGAAAAAATACTCCAATTCAGGTGATATGTGTATGTATGTATATATGTATATATTTATGTATATACATAACTATGAATATATATTGAAGCAATACAAGTTAGAGAGAACAACAACAACAGAAGAACTGGAAAAAAAACTCTGGAAAGATTCAGAAAAAGATGTAAGACATGTATAGTAGAGTGCAGGAACTCAGGTGGGGTGTGAGGCATGGAAAGGGAAGTGACTCTAAACTTGATTGAGAAATGATGTATGATGCATGGAAAAAGTTTAATAACAATAACAAAGTAAATTTAAAAAAGTAAATAAAATTTATGAGAAAATAAATAAATAAATAAATATAAAACTTATAGAGTGCAGCAAGGATTCCTTAGAAACAATGCTGAAAGCCATATATAAAAAGAATGATAGTTGGATTTACCAAATGAAACTTGAGTTTTAAAAGACACTGTTAGGGGAATAAAACCTTGGAGAAAGTACTTGAAAAGTATATCTTTAATACAAGAATTAAATTCAAGATTAATTAAAAATACTTTCACAGTTCATTAGAAAGAAATACGGTAAAATGGGCAAAAGATCTGAACAGTCTTTATCAAAGAATATTTGTGAATGGCATGAAAGGCATTAAAAATTCTTGACTTTATTAGTTAGTAAGGAAATGCAAATGGAAACCACAATGAGAAACCATATGCATTGGAATGGTAAAAATAAAGAACTTGATTGTATGCCAAGTGCTGATTAGGGTGTGGATGATCTGGAACTCATACATGGCTGGTGGGAACATAAAATCATACAAGTACCCTGGAATGCAGTTTTTCTGTTTCCTAAAAATTTAAATGTACACCTGCTGTATAATCTATTCATCCTGTTTGAGGGAGTTACCCTGGCTGAATGGAAGCATATGTCTCTAGGAAGACTAGTGCGTGAATGTTTATAATGGCTTTATTTGTTACAACCCCCAAACTGTAAATAACCCAAGTGCCCATCAACACGTGACTAGATAAACAAGCTGTAATCCAAGCAATGCTCAGCAATAAAGAATGAACTGCCTGTGCTTGCTACCCCAGGAGCAACTCTCAGAAATATTATGGTGAGGAAGAAGACAGATGAAAGAAAGAGTACACACTGAACGAAAAGTTCTAGAAAATGAGCCAAAATACAGTGTTGCACCGATCGTCACAGCTATGGAAGAAGCTGAGTCAAGAAGTTCTCTGGAGCCAGGAGTTTGAGGCCAGCTTAGGCAACATAATCGGAGTCTGTCAAAAATTTTAGAATATATAAATGCATGTGCAGTACAAAAAGTCCTAGGGTAGGTAGGTCAGGAGAGAGGAATTTCAAAGGAGACTAACACATTTCAAGGGTGTTATTTTAGTATGATGATGGTTTCATGGCTATACTTACACAGTAGTACTTATTAAATGTACATATGAAATATGTAGTTTATTGAATGCCAATTATTTGAAACTTCGAATACACCAAGAATAATACACACTATTTTCATTGTTTAACTTCATTTTCATGATTTTTGCTGTAAAGGGAACAGGGAAGTGGGCTGCACTTAGAAAGATGTGGGGTCAAATAAGAATATTAGATTTTCTTTCTTTTTGGAATGTTAGATTTTTTTTTTGGTCTTTTCCAGACAGGGTCTCCCTGTAGCCCCAGCTGTCCTGGAACTCACTCTGTAGACCAGGCTGGCCTTGAACTCACAAAGATCCACCTGCCTCTGCCTCCCAAGTGCTAGGATTAAAGGTGTGTACTACAAAGCCCGGCTGGAATGTTAGATTTTCATTAAGCTAATACATACTGTAGTATATTTATATGTGGTTGAATGGAGAGGATGGGCTGATGAAAGAGTGAAAAGACCCTGGGAGGCAGGGAAGACTGGCTGGCGACCTGTGTGCAAGGGAGGACAGGTTTCCTCTGAGAAGACAGCAGCAGCTCCTTCCCAATGGAGGAGGGGAGACAAGGCTGTAAACAAGTTTACTTAATGTGTCACACTGACTCTTTGTTACCTATCATGATAAGATCAAGAATTGCACAATGAGACTAGTTCATAGGTCTTTGTGCTCATTAATAAAATGAGTCATGCGAATTCATCAGCGCTTGAGGTTCTTGGGCGAAGTTTTCACCAAGGCCACCAATGAGTATGTTATAGGCTCAGATTTCTCTGTATTTTTGGCCAATAGAAAAATAATACCCCCAACTACAGCTGTCCTTTGAAGTGATGCTCTTTTGTTCTGAATGGGAGCAATCAGTTCCAAGAGATGAAATAAAGTCCCTGTCTGTGCATAAAGCTAGACCGCCATTCAGGGTTAAGTGTAAGAGGTATGCTCATAAATGTCAGCTTCTGTTTTCTATTCCTCGTCCCCTTGGCAGTGCCACCTTGCTCTTAACACCATTGCTTCCATAACAAAAATAACAGCAGCTGCCATTTAGTACATGTTGCTAGCTGTCACTATCTCCATCTTCACGATGGCCCTGTGAGGTATATGAGTTGACCAATTCCTGTGATAGGTTGTGTAAAATTAGGTTTAGAGAATTATCTCAGAATATTAGAGTCAGAATGAAAATCCAAGTCCACAGGACTCTAAACTCTCTGCTCTTAACAAGAATTGTGTGTTTTATTTTTATTTTTTTAAGAATTGTGTGTTTTAATTGCCTGTTATAAATGAGAAGTTTTACTGGCAAGGGGACAAGAAAATATATGCATATTTTCTTCCAATTCTAATTTATTGTAAAGACCACACTTTGACAATAATAAAAGAACTCAGAGGACTGAAAATAACTCACAGTTCCAACATCCTGTTGCAACAACTGTTTTCATTTTTCTTCGTTTCCTTTCAATCCTTATCCATATGTACATATTTTACATAGTTGTCAATGCAATTTTATATTCTGTTTTCTGCTTAACATTAAACCAAACATTTTTCCTTCTTGGTATTTAGTATTTAATGGATGCATAATATTCTGCTTTGTTAATGTGCCATGATTTAGTCAGCTGATTACCCACAATGGGCAAAACTTGTTTCCAGTTTTTTAGTTTTGTAAACCATGTTGTAGGAAGTCATTTGATTTCTCACCAACTTTGTCACTTTTTTTTCCCTTTGGATATGTTAAATTCCCAGGAGTTAGATTACTAAGCAAGAGTTTGGCCATGTTTATGGATCTGATACTTTTAAAAAGGGGTAAAATTAGCAGTTTTATCTTTTATCATGATAGATAAATTTCATAACTGACAAGCATAGATAACTACATGAATCATTATTTGGGAAGACCAAAACTAAAGACAAATGTGACAGTGACTATTGGTGGACTGGGCGAGGGTGCTAAGTGAAGTAACACAGTCCCAGAAATAAAAAAGGTGAATGGTTTCCCTCATTTGTGGATGCTAACACCACATCCCCAGTTGGCAGGCAAACTGAGCAACTTTATTATTATATTTCATTGTATCTGAAAGCAACTGTGCTATTATAATGTGAATCCCTTAATGGGCTCTAGAATTAACCTACCACTTGTATTCACACATTGTAATTACCATATATGGGTGGAAGATATGTATTCATATTCTAAAAAAAAGAATGTAAAGTTATACTTCTTTTTACCTGCATGCAACTTTACTTTACTGTTAAAATGTGAATCCCTAAATGTGTTTTGGAATTAACCTATAGTTTATTTTCAGATTTTGGAATTTTGATTTATGTGTGGAGTGTATATATGCATATTTTGGAATAATATAAAATTAAAGGGAACAAAAAGAGAGAGAGAAAAACCTATCCAAAGAACTGACAAAAGCAGTAAATTTGTGCATTGAAAAGGTTATGAAAGACTGAGGGGGGCGAGGGGTGGGCATGGATGGGGGAATGAGTCTAAATTTGATTAAGAAATGTTGTATGAGCAATATAGACTGGATGCTTATTTGATCAACTTGATTGTACATATAAGCCCCTCCAGCTGGATGGTGGGAGCCTTGGGCTGTGTGAGTTTGGGCACAACTGCTTGCAAATTGGTTTTACATGAAGGATGCTTGTACTCAAAACTTATTACTTCTTGTTAAAAAAATGAAATAAATGAAAGTAAATGGAAATAAAATAAAATAAAATAAAAAGCCAATAGATATACAGGAATGAAAAAAGAAATGTTGTATGAAATGTGCTCAATAAAAATTAACTTAAATAAAAAGAAACCCTGTGTGTGTTCTGTGAAGAGTAGGGTCAAGTGTGGGGCTCTTTGCTTCTGAGGCATGCAGTCGACTGCACAGTTCTTCTGCCTGTGCCTGGGGAATGAGGCTTGTGACTGCCAGAGATTTTGGTTGTATATGTCTGCACCTGTCAGCAAGTTGCTCTGACTTCTTTTCCCTAGTTCTGTCCCTAGTTCTGTAAAGTTGAGATAATAATAGTTTTTACCTCTTAGGATTGTTAGAGAATTAAATGCAGTAAAATACAGAAAATAACTTAGAATACTGTTTGCTATATCATAAATATTCAAAAATATTCTTATTTTATACTGTTCTACAAATAGCTTTGCCTAGACTGCTGGAAAATTAAGATGAAGTATATACACTGTGAAGGCTCTGAAAACTTTTTTTTTTTTTTAAATGTGTGTGAATGTATTGTCTGCATGGAGGTTTGTGCACCCGTGTCGTGCAATGCCACGGAGGTCAGAAGAGGGTGTCAGATTCCCCTGGAACTGGAGTTCTCCTGGAATTGGAGTTACAGACGGTTCTAGGTCGCCATGTGGGTGCTGGGGATCGAGCCCAGGTCCTCTGCAAGAGCAGTCGGTGCTCTTAACCGCTAGGCTATCTCTCCAGCCCCATTGAAAACTTTTGGAAAAGTAGACTTTAGTTTTAAAAGTAGACTTTAATTTTTTTGGAGAAGGTTTTGGTTCACAGGCAAAAATGAGCCCAAAGAAGAGAAAGTTTCCTTATTTTCCTACCGCATGCATGCAGAGCTTTTCCCACTAGCCTGAAGACTTAAAACCAGGAAGGACATTTCTCAGAGGTGATAAATCAGTCTGAATGGGCAGAACCCATAGGAAGAAATTGGATGATACAATGAAGCTCCCCTCTGCCTCCAATTTCCCCATTATTTTTCTATTTGTGACTGATATTTCTTATCTTTCATCCATTCTTGCTAAGTGTCACCTCCACATGGTACACAGGGGTTTATTGGTTCTTTTCTGCTATGAGAGAGTTGCATCTCACGTTAGAGAAATGAATTTTGAGACTAGATTTATAATAGGGGAGGCTCCCCAGGGCAGGGATTCCAAGGACAGTAGAGCTGGATGCTGCCAGTAGCAGAGCCTGCATGTGTGTGGGGAAGGCAGCATAGGCAATGGGACCCCTGCTTGTAGGATTGTGTGTGTAGAAGGATCCAGAGAGGACTGTGTGTTCCAAAAAAGAAGGCAGCAAGAGGCCTTCACTGAGTCACAACTTTGCCTAGGGATAGCTCTGAATTCAGTTCTAAGGAAGGGAAGATGGCTTAGATGGTTTATTCTTTAATTTTTAGGTCAATTTCAATTATATCCACATTTTACAGGCTAAAATTCCAAAGGTTGAAATAGCTGAGCTTGTTTTAATTATCACACAGTGAAATGTGCTCAGGGGGCTTTGTATTCTACACATTATACATAAGTTCATGTAATCACCACCATAACCAGAAGGCACAACAATCTTCTCACCACACAAAACTCCCTGTGTTTCTTTTTTTTTCATGGTGGTGCATGCCTTTATTTTATTTTTTTCATTCATTTTTTAAATAATAATTAATAAGTAATGAATACAAGCATCCATCATGTAAAACCAATTTGCAAGTAGCTATGCCCAAACTTATACAGCCCAAGGTCCTCCATTGTCCAGCTGGAGGGGCTTATATGTACAAGCATGTTGATCAAATAAGAGTCCAGTCTATATTGCTGTAGTTTCACAATTCACCCCAATCGCAGCCCTTACATTCTACCACGCCCCCTCTTCCGCAGATTGTTCCATAGGCTTTAGAGAAGGGGCACAAGTGGGCAAGAAGCAAAACAGTCTACTTTCTCTGGAGATGCCATTTTGGACTCTGATCAGTTCAGTCTGTTTCCTTTCATGGGTTGGCAGTTTATCCAGGAATAACCTTTTAATCCTACTAATGAAGCACAAGCAATTAGATATATAGCATTTAAACAGTACTAATTATTATGGTAGGTTACGTTGGTATAGACACAGATGTTTGGATGGTATGCTAATCTATGAACTATAGCTTTTCTGTAAAAGATGACAAGGTCTTACTGTGGCTTATAACAACTCCTAACCACTAGAAGACAAAAGCTTGTGGCATCAGCCATGAATTATTTCTCCAAGGAGAGAGCTATTAGCCAATTAGATTTGGGATATACAGACATACGGCTGCCACTGCTGTACAGTATTTCCAGGCAGGTGAGGTGTAGCTGATGCTGATGGAGGAGTCTTGCTTGACTCAAGGAGACCAATATTTGATTTATTGATTTAGTGGCCTTTGGTAACACTCTGGCATTCCAGAGACCAACTGTCACTTGCAAGTGTGGTCTCAATACATCTTTCCCATGCTTACACCAGGTCTTCGACAGCAGAGCCTTACTGTCTCTCTTCTTTTAGGTATCCCAGTTTACAGGCAAAAAGCCTTTACCTTTTTTGGGGTGACTTGGACCCACTAGCCAACATCTCCTTGGCAGAATAATCCATTGCTGATATCAGAGCTCTCCTGTATTAATATATTTTGCTTAATTACACAGCTTACAAAGACTTTAGTATTATATTTGGCTCTGAATAGAGAATTATCCTTTCACAGTTCTTATGTCTATCAGTCAATTAAAGAAAGCAGTTATACCGGTTTTATAAGAGATTACCTCTATAACAGTTGGCTCTAATTTACAGTTAGGGAATGACTTCATTACCCTCATGTTTTTCTTTGTTCTATGAAAAGAAGGTAAGAAAGTCTCTCATATTAAAACTTTGCAGCACCTGGAAGGTAAAGTTCATTAGGACACATTATAAACAGTTGTTACAAATAGGATCCACAAAGATGTTTGATGCCTGTAGCAGTCTGAGGCTTTTCTTCCTTTTAATGTTTAGATTGGCCAACTTTTCTGCTGGTATTTCTTGGTACATCCTGCACAATGCAAAGCTGTATCTTTTCTTTCTCAACCATTAAGTTGGTGACGTTTTGACCTGTGGGAACATACAAATCTTTTCCCGTAGTTTTAAGATTTAAATTGAAAAATTTGACAAAAGGTTTAATATATAACTATATACCCCCCTTTTTTATTTTAGGCTTTTATTTTTTGACCCATGAATCTAAAAAAGGCAGTTGTATTACACATACCTATCGGCAGGAATCAAGGTGTAAATTTTTCATTAAATTTACCCAAGCTGTTTATCATGGACTGTATGTTTTTAATTTGGGAAGCAAACTTAATTCCTTTAGTTAAATTATCCTACAGGTAAAAGAAAATGTTACAAGACGATACTGTACAACACAAAAATTATAGCGAACATTTGTATACATTAACCTCAAAGTTGTTGTTATACAAATTATAAGTAAAACAAATGTGGACAACAATTTATATTTTCAATTAGCTTAAATGTATTACCATTTTTATTAACATTTTTTAATATTTTCTTTTTTTCTTTTATTTATTTTTGTATGTGTATGAATGTACTGTCTGCATGTAGGTCTGTGCACCCATATCGTGCAATGCCACAGAGGTCAGAAGAGGGTCCCCTGGAACTGGAGTTCTTCTGGAATTGGAGTTACAGACAGTTCTTAACTGCCATGTGGGTGCTGGGGATTGAACCTGGCTCCTCTGTAAGAGCAGTCGGTGCTCTTAATGACTAGGCTATCTCTCCAGCCCTTTTATTTAAACATTTTATTTATTTATTTATTTATTTATTTATTTATTTATTTAGTCTTTTCGAGACAGGGTCTCCCT